>JAPPVO010000013.1:64525757-64800904 GCA_030407325.1 Camellia japonica | reverse complement strand
ACATTTTGGCTTCAATTTCTCATTCACCCGATAATAGTTTTGAGCAACCAAATATACCACGTGATTCACAACGCGGCATAGAACGCGTTATCACTTAGACCCGCCAATTTTGGCGTACAGGTCCCACCTAAATAATAGACCAAAGTTAGAAAAAAAATTCTATTTTGACCCATAATTTCAAACCATTTCTACCAGATTCCAAGTCATGATTTTTGGCCTTGATCTAGTGCTTCTCAATGTTTGATTGATGAAATTAACAGTTTGAATTCTTCATACTGGACAAAGTTTATCTTCTTTATAAGTTACTCAAACTTAATTAATACTATATTTCATAATTTCCATTTATTAGTAATTGTTAATATAATGATTCTCAAACTGAACAACTTGTAATGGAGATTCCAAGTCATGATTTTTTGCCTTGATCTGGTGCTTGTCAATGCTTGATTGGTGAAATTACAGTTTGAAATCCTGTAGTTGGACAAGGTTTATCTTCTTTAAAGTTACTCAAAATTGGAATGGACCTAATAATCTAATAGCATACTTTAAGGTGTGGTGAATGGGAGGTCCATGGTAAGTGATGGAGTAGCGTGAACCCTTCAATTATAATGTAACCATACTAACAATTAATGCTATCTTGACCCCAAAAAAAGTAATTCAAACTTAATTAATACTATATTTCTTAATTTTCCATTTATTATTAAATAATTTTGAATTAGATGTTTTATTATTGAGATGTGTGAATCTTGATAAATATTAATTACCAACTTTGTCCTTTTGCTTCAACTCCTGATTAGGTATATTAATTTCTAAATTATCATATATCAAAGTTGGATATTCTAATGTCTTCAATTAACTTAGGCCTTTTTGAGAAGTGTAAAAAAGTTAGCTGGTTGATTTATTACCTCTTTATTTTTTTGTTCAAAACAATCTTAAGTCTGGTCTTGAAAACTTGTCCTATATCTTTCATAAATTCCTCTACTCGATGTGTTTGGGTTTGCTTATTTAGCCTTCTTTGGGAATTAAACTTGGGTTTTTTTTTATTATTTTAGTCCTAAAAAAAAATAAATTTTTTAGTTTAATAAACAAAATATCACATTCAATTCATAATCATTACATTTTTCTTCATAAAAAATTAAAAAAATCAAAAAAGTCAAAAGTCTTCCCAAACAGACTTTTTAACCCAAGTAAAATAGTCAAAAATTCAACTCACTTCCTAAACGAAGGCTAATAATTTTTTGACTTTTTATCAAAAGATATATAAAAAAATAATGTGATAACTTATACCAAATAAACAAATAAATTACTTATTTTGTCCCCAAATCACGCGTCATTGCTGATTGAATTTGAGTTGAATGTTCTGGGAACCAATTTCGTGTGTCATAGCGTAAGATGGACGGAAAATTCTACAAAATGGGATAACTACAGAAAGCTAGCGATTGGAAAGCATTTAAAGTACTAAAATGATTGTTTTGGCAGTGAATAAGACTTAACTTCTATAGACCAAGTCGTGATTCCAATTTCGGATTATTCTAGGAAGTGATTTTTTTAATAGTGTGTTTGGTTTGTGTTTGTAGAGTAGTTTTTGAGATAAAAAATACGAAAATTTATTTGGTTTACCTTTTTTCAAAATGGTTTTAGAAAATTGTTTTGGAGAGAATTTTAAAAAAAGTGATTGATTTAATGTGTATGAGAGAGAGAGAGTGATTTTGGAAAATAGGTAACCAAAAAATTTTGAGATTTTTTTTGAAAAAATTTGTTTGGTTTAATTACTCTTAAAATTTATTTGTAAAGAATTTTTCTCAAATTTTTTTCTGAAATACAAACCAAACAAGTGTTTGATCAACTCTTTCAAAATAATTTTTTAATTTTTTATTCAAAAATATATAAAAACTAAAGAGAACGTGATAGAATTTTTAACATTTTTGCATTTTTAATTTTTATAATTAATTTAATCAATTTCCAAACTAATCTCAGATTAGCAAGCAATTGCATAAATTTTAACTACGGAATTGTATGTAATATCCTTTCCCTAGTAATCCTAATAAAGTTCTAAAGACAGGTATTTTTGAAAATAAAAGAGAGGTAGCACTTTTCAAAAGGGAGGAGTACATACAAACATACAAAATAATAATAATAATAATAATAAATAAATAAACACACGAAAAATGTAAGGGTCCTCGATGGTCTCCAGTCCCAAATTGGATTCGACAATTTAGCTTGGCCTAGTAGGTCAACTTTTGGATTCTGTTTCGATGATCTTAACCGTTTATGTAGTGTTCATTCAGTACATTATCTCTACAAAAATCAACTCGATCGGATAACGACAACCACGTGTTTGGATCAGTTTTGTATAAACCGTTTATTTTCTCACAATCTATTTTTTTTAATACAAAATTGATCCGAACATATGATTACTGTTATCCGATCGACTTATTTTTTGTAAGAATGATGTATTAGACGAATTCTAAAATGTGAATAATTCGAATTATCGAAACGTAACCCAAAAGTGAGTCTAATAGACCAGACAACACCTCTCCTATCCCACTTGGAATTGGAGAGAAGCCAATCCCAAATGTAAAAATGTAGTGTGGTCATCATTGCATTATCTTAATCAATTATTGTGGAAGTGAAAATTGAGGATTTGTCTCTTATTAAAAGCAATTTTTTTGGGGGGAAGATAATTGTCAATTTGATACAACGATATCATAAGATCTCAAAAAGAGGTAAATAATTTCCGTAAAATGATGAATCCAAGCCTCTGTACAGGAGAAAAGACCCTCACAAAGGAGGGAAACAAATCTCCACACATAAAGTATTATTGTATCAACAAACTAAAAATTAAGAAAATCAAATAGGAACAAAATCAGATTTAAGTTGCCATCGAGCTCATTCAAAACTCCACTATTCCGCACTTTCAATTTAGAATTTAAAGTCATCACCTCAACTGGTCAAGACAGAATATTAAAATTAAAGTGGTCGCTTACCATGCAACAAACGCATTATTCAACCTTGGTTTGAAGAACACTTTTTGTTGAGTCCGGATCCTCTCTAGCCTTTCCTCCTGTCAAGGGCCAGAATTTGGCCACGTCACAAGGGCCAAAACCTGTGGCTTAGATCAAGTTTGGTTTAAAAGAAAAAAAAAAATTGAATTGTTTTTCATTCAACACAGCAGCAGAATCTTCCAACATTTAACTATATCCAATTTCATGAAAAAAAAAAAAACCATTTCAGACTACAAAAGGAGCCAATTTAATGAATAAAAAAACCATTTCAGACCAAATTTCATGATTTTTGGTTTGCCTGGTGTTACTCTCCACTCTGCATTTTTTTTTTTTTTGGGCCTATTAAACAATGAAAATGGCAGAAAAACAACTAGGAGCAACTCTTTACCAAATGATCTTGCAGAACCACATTATAGATTAGACTATATATATATATGTTCTCAAACATTTTCCCAGAAAATCTTTAGTTTTCTCAGAAAATCATGTAGGAAGCTCCGGTACTTCATCGGAAAACCCAATTCTGTACAGAGTCAACACAGGGTCGTTAACCTTCGGCCATGGGTGAAACCCAGTGGCCATCTCAATTATAGTACACCCAAGAGCCCACACATCAGCTGAAAACCCCTGTTTTTCACCATACACCACCTCCGGCGCCATAAACACCGGTGTATCGAAAAATGGCGCTGCCGCAACTCCGCCGTCCTTCACCATCCATTTGGCACAACCCAAGTCTGCAATTTGATACCATCTTCCCCGATCAAAACATTCTGACCCCTTGATGTCACAATGCACCAACCCATTCAAGTGAAGATAATCCAAGCCCAGTACGATCTGACGAGCATAAATTCCAATGACAGACTCATCGAGCGAAGCTCCTTGCCACTTAATTTCATCTGAAATCGTGCCACTGGGAACATATTCCATGAAGAGATTGTAGATGGGTTTGTTGCTTTCGCATGTGATTTTAGGTTTTTGGAGTGAGAAATGATGAAAGGAGAGGATGTGTACAAAGAAGGTAAGGGTATATTTGGAATATGAAGAGTGTGGATTGAGATAAAGAAATAAAAATCAAATTACTAAATGTGTAAATTAAGAAAAGATATACACAGAGATAATTTGAGGTGTGGAAATAGAATTTCCCATAATCATTACACTATTCTCTCACAAAAAAAGTCAAAAAGTCCTTCGCAAACTAAGTTTTTTAGCCCAGCCTAAAAAAGTCAAAAGGTCAAAAATACCTTTTAGAACTTTATTAGGATTACTAGGGAAAGGATATTACATAAAATTCCGTAGTTAAAATTTATGCAATTGCTTGCTAATCTGAGATTCGTTTGGAAATTGATTAAATTAATTATAAAAATTAAAAATGCAAAAATGTTAAAAATAATTCAGTTGATAAACACTGTTGGTTTGTATTTCAAAAATTTGGAAAAATTCTTTACAATAAATTTTTAAGAGTAATTAAACCAAACAAATTTTTTCAAAAAAAATCTCAAAATTTTGTTTGGTTACCTATTTTCAAAATCACTCTCTCTATCATTAAATCAATCATTTTTTTAAAATCCAAAACAATTTTCTCATTTTGAAAAAAGGTAAACCAAAAAATTTCGTTATCTCAAAAACTATTATTAAAAAAATCACTTCCTAGAATAATCCGAAATTGGAATCACGACTTGGTCTATAGAAGTTAAGTCTTATTCACTGCCAAAACAATCATTTTAGTACTTTAAATGCTTTCCAATCGCTAGCTTTCTGTAGTTATCCATTTTGTAGAATTTTCCGTCCATCTTACGCTATGACACACGAAATTGGTTCCCAGAACATTCAACTCAAATTCAATCAGCAATGACGCGTGATTTGGGGACAAAATAAGTAATTTATTTGTTTATTTGGTATAAGTTATCATTATTTTTTTATTTTTTTATATATCTTTTGATAAAAAGTCAAAAAATTATTAGCTTCTTTAGAAAGTGAGTTGTTTTTGACTATTTTACTTGGGGTTAAAAGTTGTTTGGGAAGACTTTTGACTTTTTTGATTTTTTTAATTTTTTGTAAGAAAAAGAATGTAATATTATAGATTGATGTAATATTTTGTCTATTAACTAAAAATTATTTTATTTTTATGTTAAAATATAAAAAAAAACCAAGGTTTTCCAAACGAAGCTAAAGCAAACCCAAACACATGAGTAGAGGAATTTATGAAAGATATAGGACAAGTTTTCAAGACCAAGACTTAGATTGTTTTGAATAGTACAAAAAAATAAAGAGGTAATAAATCAACCAGCTAACTTTTTTAACACTTCTCAAAAAGGTCCAAGTTAATTGAAGACATTAGAATATCCAACTTTGATATATGATAATTTAGAAATTAATATACCTAATCAGGAGTTGAAGCAAAAGGACAAAGTTGGGTAATTAATATTTATCAAGATTCACACCATCTCAAAGATAAAACATCTAATTCAAAATTATTTAATAATAAATGGAAAATTAAGAAATATAGTATTAATTAAGTTTGAATTACTTTTTTTTGGGGTCAAAGATAGCATTAATTTGTTAGTATGGTTACATTATAATTGAAGGGTTCACGCTACTCCATCACTTAACCATTGACCTCCTACTCACACACCTTAAAGTATGCTATTAGACTATTAGGTCCCATCCAATTTTGAGTAACTTTAAAGAAGATAAACCTTGTCCACTACAGCGTATTAAACTGTAATTTCATCAATCAAGCATTGACAAGCACCAGATCAAGGCCAAAAATCATGACTTGGAATCTCCATTACAAGTTGTTCAGTTTGAGAATCATTATATTAACAATTAATAATAAATGGAAATTATGAAATATAGTATTAATTAAGTTTGAGTAACTTATAAAGAAGATAAACTTTGTCCAAGTATGAAGAATTCAAACGTTAATTTCATCAATCAAACAATGAGAAGCACTAGATCAAGGCCAAAAATCATGACTTGGAATCTCCATTACAAGTTGTTCAATTTTCAGAATCATCATATTAAATTTTGATTGAGCAAGATGAGAAATTTCATGCTACACCCCTTTAGAAGATTGAATTCTTTGTGTGAAATCATGACTTACAACGTGATTTTGTTATGATCACATAATTGTTTATTTTGAATGGTTTATAATCCAATATCACTTTGTCATAACTAAATATGATTTTGTTAGGAAATCCGCTGGTACATATGTACTTTATTACATATTTTTGTAATATGTTACGTATGTTTATAATAAATATTAAATATTTTTTTAAGAGTTGTTATAATAGTAGAGAGAGAGAAAATAATATGTATGGTATTTAATGAATTGTATTAAATGAATTGTATTGAATACAATAGAATGCCTGTATATATAGGCTGAGAAAAGTATTCTATTAAAAATCTAATTATGATAAAAAGTAGGGGTGTTCGCGGATCGGTTTTGTGCAGTTTGTGGTTCGGTTTTGACCTGCCCGCATGTATGCAGTTTGGGAAAAAGTCAAACCGCAACTGCCCGCAGTGGATTTGCGGTTTGTGGGATAGGGTTTGCGGATGTGCAGGCGGTTTGCGGTTTCGGTTTTTTCCTTTAAAAATTAAACAGATTCAAAAGTAATATGCTTAAAACATCTGAATTAAAAATTAAGCAAATAATTTTTCATAACCCAGGCAGTAGAATAAAAGAATTTTATCATGAAATCTCATTCACTCACCATAAGCATCCGAGCAACCTGGCATCCAAGTGTACCGGCCCCTAAGAGAAGAAACTTAGTAGTAGAGAAGGTGTTTAAGTCCAAAGATGGCAAAGCGCGCCATCTCATTAATTTTAAATTTAAATCTGCAGCCAATATTGCTAACCTATCAACGTTGTAGCTTTAAATGTCAAAAGGATGCAATGGAATAATGCCCTTATGGACTATGGAGTAACAATCTCAATACATACCTAGTCAGATCCATTGATTTAGCTAGGCTAATACATCTTAATAACTTCTTTCCTCTGTCAAGTTCCCATCCCACAGCATTAGGAATATTGGGGGGCTATCTTTCCATCTTAAACAAATAGTGTTTGTCAGGAAAGCCAATGCAGAAAACAATTTCAACTGTAAAAAAAGAGAAAATTCTAATTAGAAGAGAGCTGTTACCCAAACTCTGCCGCTCTACCTTGTGAAACTGATATTAAGGCTTCACCAACAAGGGACAAGCCCAGATCAGCAAAACCACGATTCTCACGATAGCACAAAAAGTGAACTTTCTCTAGGTTCCATCTTGAACAAATGAATGCAAGGAAGTTGCAAAGACGCTAACCGGGATTACTTAACTTAGCTTTGTGGAAGAGACATCTAATACTTCAACATAATGTTTAACAGGACTCAAACCATTAAGGAATTAAAAAAAGACCGTATTTGGTGCAGCTTATTGAAACTGTTTATAGCTTTCCAAAATGAATGTCCTCCCAAATCTGATATTCAATGAGATATATACTTTTAACATGAGAAGCATATTTACATTTTAGCCAACCTTTTTTCAGACTCAGATTAAACAGATTCAAAAGTAAACAGATTCCAAATTCAATTCAGATTCAAATTCAGATTCAAAATTAAACATATTCCAAATTCAATTCAGATTCAAATTCAATTCAAATTCAAATTAAACAGATTCAGATTCAAAATTAAACAGATTACAAAGATTCAAATTAAACAGATTCAAAAGTAACAGAGTAAGTAAATCAAACAAAAATGAGAGAGTGAGACAAATCTAAACAGATTCACATTACAAAGATCAGATTATAAAGATCATATTACAAAATCAGATCAGATTAACCCACCCAACAGATTCAGATTACAAAGATCAAACTCCCCAAAAAAATTAAACAAAATAAAAAACACAGACAAATCTAAACAGATTCAAGTTCAAAAATTCAAACAATTTCAAACAAAAGAGAGAGACAGATCTGAGAGGGAGACAGAGAGACAGAGAGAGAGACAGAAAGAGAGAGAGAGAGAGAAAGACAGAGATACAAATCATAGATCGGGAGAGAGAGCGAGACAGCGAGAGACTTACCTACAGTCCCGGAGAGAGAGAGTCGATTGCGAAGGTCGATCGTCACGTGCAAGCTGCGCAGATGAAAAACGAGAGAGAGATGAGAAGATGAAGGTTGACCGATGCGAGCTGTGGAGATAAAAAAGAGAGATGGTGAGACAGATCTGATTGCCCAAAAAAAAACACAGATCGAAGAGAGAGAGCGATACACAGAAGAGATACAAATCAAATCACAGATTGATGAGAGAAAGCGAGATAGAGAGAGCCTTACCTCAGAATACAAATCACAGATCGAAGGTCGATCGTCGCGTGGATCTGCGCAGATGAAAAATGGGAGAGAGATGAGAAGATGAAGAGAGCTCTCTCTCAGTCTCAGTGAGTCGAGATAAGAGAATGAGTTAGATTAGGGTTTTGATCTCAATTGGTTTTGTTTGGGTTAGGGCAAAAAATATCATCTACGGATGGAATAAAATAGATGAACGTTCAGCCTTTTTCCTGAAAAAAAGAAGAAGAAGAAGAAAAAGAAAAGTGCGGGCGGTTTTGGGGGTGTGGGTCAAACTCGCAACCCGCCCGCAACCCGAAAATTTGAAATATTTCAAACCGCACCCTACCCTATTGTATTTGCGAAACCGCCCACACATGTGAGGTAGGGTCGAGTAGGGCGGGTTGTGCGGGTCGGATAACCCTATGCCCAGCCCTAAGAAAAAGTATCCTATAAGAAATCTAACTATGCAAATACAAATATATCTAGGAAATCAATACTCTATATGTCTAGGAATATATACCATACATACATTAGCATCCCCCTCAAACTCAATGAGGATAAACATCTTGAGTTTGGAGAGAGAAACTAAAACATGAAATAAAACTAAATAAAATAAAAGGCAAATAGATTGCAAAGTCTGAATGGGAGCGCAAGGGTACTTGAGATATATCAGAGATCGGAACTAATGCTGGGAAACAGTTAATGGTCATGCGGACCGTTGTAGGAACTGACTGGAATCAATATCGGGACAGTTTAAGGTTGTGCCGGACCGATGTTAGAGGCTAACTGGAATTAATGTCAGGACAATTTGAAGGGGTCATGCCAGACTGTTGTAGAGATTGGCTAACCGGAATCAATGTCGGGACAGTTTAAAAGGGTTATGCCGAACCGATATAGAGAATTGGATGTTGAACCAGCAAACATGGCACACACATAACTTATGACGTGGTGTTGAACGATAATGGCAACAGAAGACTTAGTGCACCAGGGGAGGCTTGGATGGTGAGCAAGGAGCGGCTTAGGTTATGCGCTAAAGGAGGCGGTTTGGGGCTTAGGTGGTTCACATGATATATCACCATACTCACCATATATAGGTAGAATAATATTAATGTATATATGGTATATATTCCTAAATATATTAAGTATTGATTTCCTAGATATATTTGTATTGCCATAGTTAGGTTTCTTATATGATACTTTTTCTCATAATTAGGTTTCTAGTAGGATATTCTTTCTTAACCTTATATACAGGCATTCTATTGTATTCATACAATTCATTGAATACAATACATATTATTTCTTTTTTTCTCTACTATTCGTAACATGGTATGAGAGTTAGGTTAATTACTTAGTAATTTTGCTTCACCAGGAGGCACAGTCTTACTTTGGCATAGCGACCCCGGTCTTTTCCCATTTGGTTGTTGTATCAGGACTTACGTTCCGTGGATTCTGTTGTTATATATTTTGTTATTGTTGTCCTTTAATTCCTTATGTTTGAGTTATAGGATGTATCATATATATATAAGTCTAATCTATAATGTGGTTCTGCAAGATCATTTGGTAAAGAGTTGCTCCTAGTTGTTTTTCTGCCATTTTCATTGTTTAATAGGCCCAAAAAAAAAAAAAAAAATGCAGAGTGGAGAGTAACCAGGCAAACCAAAAATCATGAAATTTGGTCTAAATGGTTTTTTTATTCATTAAATTGGCTCCTTTTGTAGTCTGAAATGGTTTTTTTTTTTTTCATGAAATTGGATATAGTTAAATGTTGGAAGATTCTGCTGCTGTGTTGAATGAAAAACAATTCAATTTTTTTTTTCTTTTAAACCAAACTTGATCTAAGCCACAGGTTTTGGCCCTTGTGACGTGGCCAAATTCTGGCCCTTGACAGGAGGAAAGGCTAAAGAAGATCCGGACTCAACAAAAAGTGTTCTTCAAACCAAGGTTGAATAATGCGTTTGTTGCATGGTAAGCGACCACTTTAATTTTAATATTCTGTCTTGACCAGTTGAGGTGATGACTTTAAATTCTAAATTGAAAGCTGCAGAATAGTGGAGTTTTGAATGAGCTCGATGGCAACTTAAATCTGATTTTGTTCCTATTTGATTTTCTTAATTTTTAGTTTGTTGATACAATAATACTTTATGTGTGGAGATTTGTTTCCCTCCTTTGTGAGGGTCTTTTCTCCTGTACAGAGGCTTGGATTCATTCATTTTACGGAAATTATTTACCTCTTTTTGAGATCTTATGATATCGTTGTATCAAATTGACGATTATCTTCCCCCCAAAAAAAAAATTGCTTTTAATAAGAGACAAATGCTCAATTTTCACTTCCACAATAATTGATTAAGATAATGCAATGATGACCACACTACATTTTTACATTTGGGATTGGCTTCTCTCCAATTCCAAGTGGGATAGGAGAGGTGTTGTCTGGTCTATTAGACTCACTTTTGGGTTACGTTTCGATAATTCGAATTATTCACATTTTAGAATTCGTCTAATACATCATTCTTACAAAAAATAAGTCGATCGGATAACAGTAATCATATGTTCGGATCAATTTTGTATTAAAAAAAAATAGATTGTGAGAAAATAAACGGTTTATACAAAACTGATCCAAACACGTGGTTGTCGTTATCCGATCGAGTTGATTTTTTGTAGAGATAATGTACTGAATGAACACTACATAAACGGTTAAGATCATCGAAACAGAATCCAAAAGTTGACCTACTAGGCCAAGCTAAATTGTCGAATCCAATTTGGGACTGGAGACCATCGAGGACCCTTACATTTTTCGTGTGTTTATTTATTTATTATTATTATTATTATTTTTGTATGTTTGTATGTACTCCTCCCTTTTGAAAAGTGCTACCTCTCTTTTATTTTCAAAAATACCTGTCTTTAGAACTTTATTAGGATTACTAGGGAAAGGATATTACATACAATTCCGTAGTTAAAATTTATGCAATTGCTTGCTAATCTGAGATTAGTTTGGAAATTGATTAAATTAATTATAAAAATTAAAAATGCAAAAATGTTAAAAATTCTATCACGTTCTCTTTAGTTTTTATATATTTTGAATAAAAAATTAAAAAATTATTTTGAAAGAGTTGATCAAACACTTGTTTGGTTTGTATTTCAGAAAAAAATTTGAGAAAAATTCTTTACAAATAAATTTTTAAGAGTAATTAAACCAAACAAATTTTTTCAAAAAAAATCTCAAATTTGTTTGGTTACCTATTTTCCAAAATCACTCTCTCTCTCTCATACACATTAAATCAATCATTTTTTAAAATTCTCTCCCAAAACAACTAAAACCATTTTTGAAAAAAGGTAAACCAAATAAATTTTCGTATTTTTTATCTCAAAAACTACTCTACAAACACAAACCAAACACACCTATTAAAAAAATCACTTCCTAGAATAATCCGAAATTGGAATCACGACTTGGTCTATAGAAGTTAAGTCTTATTCACTGCCAAAACAATCATTTTAGTACTTTAAATGCTTTCCAATCGCTAGCTTTCTGTAGTTATCCCATTTTGTAGAATTTTCCGTCCATCTTACGCTATGACACACGAAATTGGTTCCCAGAACATTCAACTCAAATTCAATCAGCAATGACGCGTGATTTGGGGACAAAATAAGTAATTTATTTGTTTATTTGGTATAAGTTATCACATTATTTTTTTATATATCTTTTGATAAAAAGTCAAAAAATTATTTAGCCTTCGTTTAGGAAGTGAGTTGAATTTTTGGACTATTTTAACTTGAGGTTAAAAAGTTTAGTTTGGGAATGACTTTTGACTTTTTTGATTTTTTTAACTTTTTTATGAGAGAAAAAATGTAATGATTATGAATTGAATGTGATATTTTGTTTTATTAAACTAAAAAATTTAGTTTGTTTTTTAGGACTAAAATAATAAAAAAAAACCCAAGTTTAAACTTCCCAAACGAAGGCCCAAACACAGTGAGTAGAGGAATTTATGAAAGATATACGACAAGTTTTCAAGACCGAAGACTTAAGATTGTTTTGAATAGTACAAAACAAATAAAGAGGTAATAAATCAACAAGCTAACTTTTTTAGCACTTCTCAAAAAGGTCCAAGTTAATTGAAGACATTAGAATATCCAACTTTGATATATGATAATTTAGAAATTAATATACCTAATCAGGAGTTGAAGCAAAAGGACATAAGTTGGATAATTAATATTTATCAAGATTCACACTATCTCAATAGATAAAACATCTAATTCAAAATTATTTAATAATAAATGGAAAATTAAGAAATATAGTATTAATTAAGTTTGAATTACTTTTTTTGGGGGTCAAAGATAGCATTAATTTGTTAGTATGGTTACATTATAATTGAAGGGTTCACCGCTACTCCATCAACTTGAGCCATGGACCTCCCATTCACCACACCTTAAAGTATGGCTATTAGATTATTAGGTCACATCGCAATATTTGAGTAACTTATAAAGAAGATAAACCTTGTCCAACTACAGAGAATTTAAACTGTTAATTTCACCAATCAAGCATTGACAAGCACCAGATCAAGGCAAAAAATCATGACTTGGAATCTCCATTACAAGTTGTTCAGTTTTGAGAATCATTATATTAATCAATTAATAATAAATGGGAAATTATGAAATATAGTATTAATTAAGTTTGAGTAACTTATAAAGAAGATAAACTTTGTCCACGTATGAAGAATTCAAAACCGTTAATTTCATCAATCAAACATTGAGAAGCACTAGATCAAGGCCAAAAATCATGACTTGGAATCTGGTAGAAATGGTTTGGAAATTATGGGTCAAAATAGAATTTTTTTTTAACTTTGGTCTATTATTTAGGTGGGACCTGTACGCCAAAATTGGCGGGTCTAAGTGATAACGCGTTCTATGCCGCGTTGTGAATCACGTGGTATATTTGGTTGCTCAAAACTATTATCGGGTGAATGAGAAATTGAAGCCAAAATGTGCTCCATGGAAATGAAGTTTTTTTGGAAAATCCTTAAAGAGTTGGAAAATGGCTTGTCCCATATTGATTTGGTGGGAAGTTTTGAGTGGGTTTATAAGGCATGAGATTAGAACTTAGGGTGTACCCCAAGGGGTACCTAAGTTTTGTAGAGAGGGAGGTTATGGGCAAAATGGGATAGATCCGTTGGACCCAAAAATCATCACGCATGTCGTTCGGTCAGTCGGGCGGTCTGGGCTTGGGCGCGGGTGTGTGGTTGGGTTGGGCTTGTTCGACCCAATACTAATCTTTTTGGGCCTAAAACATTTGGATTTAATTTTATTTTTTGAAATAAAATCTGTCCAACTGTCTAGAATTGAAATTAATTCCGGAATTAATCTGTTCTGGTTTTTCTCTACACCCAAATAGGTCCCTACGGTTTTTATCTGTTTCAATTTTGAACCCAACAGATTTAAATCTGTTCATTCAAAACCGAACAGGTTTTATACCTGTTCAAAACAGGTTTGCACCTGTTTAATTCAAAACCAATAGTCACCACTGCATCTATAAATAGACAGCCCTCATTTGATATTTTCATTAAGAAAATTCGTACTTCCCTTCTGCTAATATATTTTGCATTTTGCTGCATTTAATTTTTGTGAGAAAAAGTGTAAACACTTAGTGTGTTCGTTGTACGAATAAATTGTAGTGCTGCATTTATTCGTTGTTGATCATTTCATCTTGGGAGATAGACGTCCACATTCTGAAAGCACCATGGAGAGACGAATCTGTCTTAAGGACACAGTGTCGAACACTGGACTTGATCAGAATATTATTCAAGAAATTAATCAAGTAAGTTGGTTATTTATTTTTCTGTTTTATTTATTTATTTAAATCAGATTTTTGATTTGTTTTTGTACCAAAATAAAAATCTGTTTTTATTTATTTTATTTTATTTTTCTGGTTTGATTTTTGTAATTAAACAATTCTCTCATTTTCTTTTATTTCTTATATATTCTGTTTGTTGTTAAGTAAACAACAGAATTTATTTTTCAAATACAATGAAGATTGTCCAACAATCTTAAGACAGAAAATTTTTGTATCTTATTGTATTTAATTTTCTGTGTTTTTACAAAGTGATATTCTGGTTGGAAAATACAAATAGTATTTATAAACTATTTGACAGATAGTAGTAATATACTGTCTATTTTCTTTGACAACTAGTAGTAGTAATATACTGGTGTCATTAACAATTGCAGAATATATTTGGTGTTACAGAAAATTATTGTGGTATTTTATTTTTCTGGTTTTAGTAACAAGGAAAATAAAATTATTTTGTGTTATAATTTATTTTCTGGTTTTAGTAACTAGAAAATTAATTTGTGATTTGTTTTTCTGATTTTTGTAATCAGATATTATGGCTACTACAACTGAATCTGCAATTGGAAGTGGTACTCCAATTGTTACACCAACACCGGTCCCTATCCAGAACCATGTTCAAGTACCAATAAATCATGGAGAAAAATCGAAAAAATTTAACGATACTGAGTTTAAGAAATGGCAGCAGAAGATGTTGTTCTATCTTACAACTTTAAATTTGGCCCGGTTTCTCCATGAAGAGGCTCCAGCACTTAAAGAGGGTGAAAGTGATCGGCAAGTTGTTGCCGCTGTAGATGCTTGGAAACATTCAGATTTCCTATGCAGAAACTACATCCTTAATGGCCTTGACAACATGCTGTATAATGTTTACAGCCCTCTGAAGTCAGCAAAAGAATTGTGGGATTCTTTGGAGAAGAAATACAAGACAGAGGATGCCGGCATAAAGAAATTTGTTGCCGGTAGATTTCTGGACTTTGTTATGGTAGACTCCCAAACGGTAATTTCTCAAGTTCAAAATTTTCAAATAATTTTGCATGATATTCATTCAGAAGGTATGTCTCTTAGCGAGTCTTTCCAAGTCGCTGCTCTAGTGGAAAAGTTACCACCGGCTTGGAAAGATTTCAAAAATTATTTAAAACATAAACGCAAGGAGATGACCATGGATGAATTGATTGTAAAATTGAGAATTGAGGAAGATAACCGAAAGGCTGAAAAGAGGAATGAAAAAAATCCTATTGAGTCCAAGGCTAATGTGGTTGAACAAGTTCTCAAACCACATAACAAAAAAAAGAAGTTTACTGGAGATGGTCCTAAATAAGGCGACAACAATGGCAACAAGAAGTTCAAAGGTAAATGCTATAACTGTGGTAAGATTGGACATCGAGCTTCTGATTGCCGCCGCCCTAAGAAGGATTGCCGAAGTACAAGCAAGAAGACTACCAATCAAGCCAATGTAACTGAACTAGATTACATCTCTGACAGGGTGAATGACATCAACCTCTCTGCTGTGGTGTCTGAGGCTAATTTGGTTGGAAATCCCAAGGAGTGGTGGGTTGACACTGGAGCAACTCGTCACATATGTGCGGACAAGAAGATGTTCACTACCTATAATGAGGCTGCAAATGGTGAACAACTTTTCATGGGAAATTCTTCTACTTCTACTGTGGCTGGACAAGGAAAAGTGATCTTGAAGATGACATCAGGGAAAGAACTGATCCTCAACAAAGTACTGCATGTACCTGACATCCGGAAGAATTTGGTTTCTGGCTCTTTGTTAAGTAAAAATGGTTTTAGGCTTGTATTTGAGTCTGATAAATTTATATTATCAAAGAGTGGTATGTATGTTGGTAAGGGATACATGAGTGATGGTCTCTTCAAATTAAATGGAATGACAGTTGTACCAAAAGTTGCTATGAATAAGAATAACACATCTTTTGCTTATATTCTTGAGTTAAATTTATGGCATGGTAGATTAGGACATGTAAATTTTGATATTTTGCGAAGATTAATTGGTTTGGTTTATATACCAAAGTTTGAAATTGATCCTAATCATAAACCTGAAATTTGTGTAGAAACAAAACTAACTAAGGCTCCATTTAAATCGGTTGAAAGGAAAACCGAACCTCTAGAATTAATTCATACAGATGTATGTGATCTTAAATTTGTTCAAACTAGAGGAGGCAAAAAGTATTTCATAACATTTATCGATGATTGCACAAAATATTGTTATGTTTATTTACTTAGAAGTAAAGATGAAACCTTAGAAATGTTTAAACTCTACAAAACAGAAGTTGAAAATCAACTTGGTAAAACCATTAAAATGGTTAGAAGTGATAGGGGTGGTGAATATGATGCACCATTAAATGAATTTTGTGCACAACATGGCATTATTCACCAAACTACAGCACTCTATTCTCCTCAGCAAAATGGAATTGCTGAAAGGAAGAATAGAACCCTAAAAGAAATGATGAATGCCATGTTACTAAGTTCAGGCTTACCACAGAACTTGTGGGGGGAAGCAATATTGTCTGCTAATTATGTTCTTAACAGAATACCCCACAAGAAAACCAACAGCACTCCTTATGAATTATGGAAAGGTCGACCACCTTCCTACAAATACTTAAAAGTGTGGGGGTGTTTGGCAAAAGTTGAAGTTCCTGTTCCTAAACAGACTAAGATTGGACCAAAAACAGTAGATTGTGTTTTTATTGGTTATGCTCAGAATAGTAGTGCATATCATTTTTTGACTTATAAATCAGAAATACCTAATATAAATGTAAACACTATTATAGAGTCAAGGAATGTGTTTTTTGAACATGTCTTTCCTTACAAGAAAGGACATGAATTAAGTTCACAGAAAAGAACTTATGATTGTACACAAAGTCAAGAGACTAATGACAATTAAACACAAGAGACTAGTAATGGTCTCGACCAACAGGATTTAACTGATGATGAACCAAGACGAAGTAAGAGAGCGAGAACATCAAAATCCTTTGATCCAGATTTCCTAACATACCTGTTAGAAAATGAACCTCAAAGCTTTAAGGCAGCAATGACAGGTCCTGAAGCATTTTTGTGGAAAGAGGCTGTTAATAATGAAATTGAATCCATTATGCAAAATCATACTTGGGAATTGGTGGATCTTCCACCAGGTTCTAAACCTCTTGGATATAAATGAATATTCAAGAGAAAAATGAAAGCAGATGGTTCAATTGACAAGTATAAAACAAGACTTGTAGTTAAAGGTTACAGACAAAAGAAAGGTTTGGACTATTTTGACACATATTCCCATGTGACAAGAATAACATCCATTGCGTGCTTATTGCTATAGCAGAGTTGTTTAATTTAGAAATACATCAAATGGATGTTAAGACAGCTTTCTTAAACGGTGATCTAAATGAAAAGATCTATATGGAGCAACCCGAAGGGTTTGTAATACCGGGGCAAGAAAAGAAAGTTTGTCGGCTTGTAAAATCACTTTATGGATTAAAACAAGCACCTAAGCAATGGCATGAAAAATTTGATCATGCTATGCTTACTAATGGGTTTAAGATAAACGAATGTGACAAGTGCGTCTATGTTAAAAACACTGACCAAGGATATGTCATTGTTTGTCTTTATGTGGATGACATACTTATCATTGGAAGCAGTCAAAACATGATCAAATCAACTAAGCAAATGCTTAATAAAAGATTTGATATGAAAGATATGGGGGTCACAGATGTTATATTAGGAATGGAAATTACTAAAACATCTGACGGATATGCATTATCTCAATCTCATTATATTGAGAAAATTCTTGATAAATTTATCAAGGATGATTTGAATGTAGCTAGAACACCTGTAAACATCAGTCTTTATTTATCGAAAAATAAAGGTGATGCAGTGTCTCAGTTTAAATACTCCCAAATCATTAGAAGCCTAATGTACCTAATGAATTGTACTCGTCCTGACATAGCTTATGCAGTCAGTAAATTGAGTAGATACACTAGTAACCCCGGAGAAGACCATTGGAAGGCGATCATTCGGGTTCTTAGATATCTAAGATTTACCCGTGATCATGGTTTGAACTTTACTCGATATCCAGCAGTACTCGAAGGTTATTGTGATGCAAATTGGATATCAAATACTAAAGATTCAAAATCCACTAGTGGATATGTCTTTACTCTAGGAGGCGCTGCTTTTTCTTGGAAATCCACGAAACAAACATGCATTGCACGATCCACAATGGAATCCGAGTTCATTGCTTTAGACAAAGCAGGAGAAGAAACAGAATGGCTTCGTCACTTCTTAGAAGACATTCCAATGTGGCCAAAACCTGTGCCAGCTATTTGCATTCATTGTGATAATCAATCTGCAATAGGCAAGGCACAGAATCATATGTATAATGGTAAGTCACGACACATTCGTCGTTGACATAATACCGTAAGGCAATTGCTCTCAAATAGAATAATCTCAATAGATTATATAAAATCTAAAGAGAATATTGCGGATCCGTTAACAAAACGTTTGACTAAAGAGCAGGGGATGGGATTAAAGCCTATTACATAAGAGTCATCATAATGGTAACCCTACTTATATGACTGGAGATCCCAAGAACTAAGTTCAAAGGGACAACTAAGTTATGTGTGGCTCGCCAGAAATCACCAAGGGATTAAAATTCCCTACACATTCCTATGGTGAGAGTGATATCTGCAACATGTGTTGTTTGCAGGGGTCTAAGGATAAGCTTAGCTTTTAATGATTACTTATATCTTGATTTAGGCATAAAAATCAAGACGAGTATAAGGAGATACTCACAATAAGAATCATCTATATGAGTGTCGAACTGGGGCCGGTTCTATGAGAATGAAGAAGCTACATTCTCTAGAAGCACTCATGAAAACTAGAAGTGTTCAAGGCCAAAATGAACACAACAGTGAGAACCACGATGTGTTAGAAGATATTTTGTGTGAAATCTATTGTCTTGGCTTACACAAACGGCTGAACAATTCAAGCATCGCGTCCATTGGTTAGCTAGTAAGTCCGATAGGTTATCACTAGGGAAGGTTCAAGGCCGAAAGCTACCTATCCTGATGCAAGATATTTTCGACTTATACTCTTTCGATAAAGTCTGTGTATTGTTGCATTTCCGTTGTCATCAAATTCCATTCATGTGGGGGATTGTTAGAAATGGTTTGGAAATTCTGGGTAAAAACAGAATTTTTTCCTAACTTTGGTCTATTATTTAGGTGGGACCCGTACGCCAAAATTGGCGGGTCTAAGTGGTAACACGTTCTATGCCGCATTGTGAATCACGTGATATATTTGGTTGCTCAAAACCATTATCGGGTGAATGGGAAATTGAAACCAAAGTGTGCTCCATGGAAATGGAGTTTTGGTGGAAAATCCTTAAAGGGTTGGAAAATGGCTTGTCCCATATTGATTTGGTGGGAAGTTTTGAGTGGGTTTATAAGGCATGGATTGAACTTGGGTGTGCCCCAAGGGTACCCAAGTTTTGTAAGAGGGAGTTATGGGCAAAATGGGCTAGACCCATTGGACCCAAAAATCACCACACACGCGTGCGCACCGCCACCGCTGTCCCTCCGATCAGGCGGGCTGGGCCTGGGCTTGGGCGCAGGTGTGTGGTTGGGTTGGGCTTATTCGGCCCAATACTAATCTTTTTGGGCCTAAAACATTTGGATTTAATTTTATTCTTTGAAATAAAATCTGCCCAACTGTCCAAAATTGAAATTAATTCCGGAATTAATTTATTCCGGTTTTTCTCTACACCCAAACAGGTCCCTACGATTTTTATCTGTTTCAATTTTGAACCCAACAGATTTAAATCCGTTCATTCAAAACCGAACAGGTTTCATACCTGTTCAAAACAGGTTTGCACCTGTTTAATTCAAAACCAATAGCCACCACTGCATCTATAAATAGGCAGCCCTCATTTGATATTTTCATTAAGAAAATTCGTACTTCCCTTCTGCTAATATATTCTGTATTTTGCTGCATTTAATTTTTGTGAGAAAGAGTGTAAACACTTAGTGTGTTCGTTGTACGAATAAATTGTAGTGCTGCATTTATTCGTTGTTGATCATTTCATCTTGGGAGATAGACGTCCACATTCTGAAAGCACCGTGGAGAGGACGAATCTGTCTTAAGGACACAGTGTCGAACACTGGACTTGATCATAATATTATTCAAGAAATTAATCAAGTAAGTTGGTTATTTATTTTTCTGTTTTATTTATTTATTTAAATCAGATTTTTGATTTTGTTTTTGTAACAAAATAAAAATCTATTTTTATTTATTTTATTTTATTTTTCTGGTTTGATTTTTGTAATCAAACAATTCTCTCATTTTCTTTTATTTCTTATATATTCTGTTTGTTGTTAAGTACACAACAGAATTTATTTTTCAAATACAATGAAGATTGTCCAACAAATCTCCATTACAAGTTGTTCAGTCTTCAGAATCATCATATTAAATTTTGATTGAGCAAGATGAGAAATTTCATGCTACACCCCTTTAGAAGATTTGAATTCTTTGTGTGAAATTGTGACTTACAACGTGATTTTGTTATGATCGCATAATTGTTTATTTTGAATGGTTTATAATCCAATATCACTTTGTCATAACTAAATATGATTTTGTTAGGAAATCCGATGGTACATATGTACTTTATTACATATTTTTGTAATATGTTATGTATTTTTGTGGTAAATATTAAATATTTTTTTAAGAATTGTTATAATAGTAGAAAGAGAGAAAATAATATGTATTGTATTAAATGAATAGAAGGCTTGTATATATAGGTTAAGAAAGAGTATCTTACTAGAAACCTAATTATGAGAAAGAGTATTCTATAAGAAACCTAATTATGACAATACAAATAGATCTAAGAAATAAATAGAAGGCTTATATATATAGGCTGAGAAAGAGTATCTTACTAAAAACCTAATTATGAGAAAGAGTATCCTATAAGAAACCTAACTATGACAATACAAATATATCTAAGAAATCAATATCTAATATATCTAGAAATATTTACCATATATACGTTAACATCTCTCTCAAATTCAATGAGGATAAACATCTTTAGTTTGGACAGAGAAACTAAAATATAAAATAAAACTAAATAAAATATAAGGCAAATAGATTGCAAAGTCTGAATGGGAGCGCAAGGGTGCTTGAGATACATCAGAAGCCGGAGCTAATGCCGAGAGACAATTTATAGTCATGCCAGACCGTTGTAGAAATTGACTAGAATCAATGTCAGGACAATTTAAAGGGATCATGTAGTCAAAGTTGTTTGTTCGCTCAAGCGAAGGAATGTGCTCTCGAGCGAAGAATCTTTGGTCCCAGAAGTTGTCACTGACTGTAAAGATACGGAGAAGATGCATTTCTCGCTCGAGCAACACTTTGGTGGCTCGAGCGAAAACTCTTGGAAAAACACGTGTTTTAGTCTCCTCGCTCGAGCGAGCATTCCTTCGCTCGAGCGACCATCGCGGCACTATTTTCTATAAATATTTGGTTCTATCAGATTTTAGAGTTACGGCTTCCAGATCTTCTTCTTGGGTATTAGGGTTTTTATTTGGAGTTTCTTTGCTAGTTTTTTTAATGTTTGTTTGAGTTTAACTTATGTTTTGAGAAGTATACATTAAAGGATTATTTGTTTTACTCAACACAAAAGAAAAAGAGTTCCGGAAAATTTGGGCCTGAAGCTTTGGTGGATTCCAAAGTGGCTCATCGTTGTGATTCGACATCGGCGTTGTGGATTCAACGTTGAGTAAGACAATTCCGAGGTGAAAGCGGTGGTGGAAGAGACAAATTGGGGTTGGTTCGATTCGGGCGTAAATTCGTTAGGTAATTGAAGGTACATTTGTGTAATTCTTTTTTGTCTTCTTAGTGGATTGTTTTATGGCTTTTGCTCGTGATTTTTTTATCACAATTAAAGGCGCTCCAATTGTAATTTTTCCACGTAAAATTGTTATTTTGATTTGTCTTTGATTGTTTGATTGGAATTGTTATTTACTGTTTAAAATTTATACATAATCACAAATTAATATCTCCGAGGTTTTAGATTTTTCACATTCTATTCTAATTCATTCAAGTGAATCAAACACTACCTTAAAGGGGTGTGTACCATAATTTTTTTTGATTTTATTATCTTTTAATTGTGTGTATCCTAGGAAAAATTATTAATTGGTCCAAAGCGCCACGTAATGGTATTCCTTACTAATCACAAATTATCATATCATTTTATATTTTCTAATTACTCAACATAAAATTATAAATCTCATCATTTTTACTAATTATAATACTATTAAAACACTATCAAACACCAAGACCAATCAATAACTTCTCGTATCCTACGAGGGGGTGATAGACTTTTCTGTGATGATTTTTGAATGTGGGGATATTGCTAGTCAAGAGGAATTGTAAAATAACTTTTCTGCTGATGATCTAGTCAAGAGGACCGGTAAAATATTATTAAAGATTAGTGAAAAAATATTGAAAATTTTATTAAAAAATTCTCTTTCAATTATTTATATTTTAATTAGTTTATAAAATATTCTTATTTTTTAATAAGTTTTATTATTTTAGATATTTGATCTACTAAATCTTAATTCTCATATTTAAGGTATTTTATGGACAATTTTATTCTTATAAATATTTTTTAAACTTTTAACACTTGATGATATAGACATTCATATTAAATAAATTTGACAGTATGAACGTTCACATCATGATATATTCACACTGACAATGTGAAAATTAATGTGCGTTTTGGTAACTATATCACCCATAAGACTTATTAAAAAATAAGAAAATAATTTAGATTAAATGAAATATAAATAGATGAAAAGAAATTTATAAATAAATACTATAAAAATTTATAATATTTATAAAATTTATCATTTTTTTATAATTTGTTTTCCTGACAACTACCAACGGGTAAATCCCCCTCTATATATAGACACCAAATTTGATTTTTCATTTTTTATATATCTTTTCATGTGCATGGCCATGGTTGGGGTCAACCATATCCACAATCAATTTAAAATAGCCCAAACAAGGAATAATGTCCACCCATTTCCACAAATAAAACAAATTTGCTTGAGTTCTCAAGCCTTAATCACAACGTGAGATTTGGGTTGACAAAGTCTTTACAAATTTTATTACATTGTAATATTTTTTTTCCTTTTTTTAATCATAAATTTGAAAAAAAATTTGAAATGAGTAAAGAAAATAGAAAAAGAATTAATTTATATTTTATTAATATTTCTTTTCTTTTTTTCTTTTTTTGTCCTTTTTCTTTGTAAATCGATTATTCAAATACAATCTTGAAATATTAAGTTGTAATTAATACAATTTTAAGACATAACTAAAGACAATATTGATCGTAACCAAAACTATGGACATAACAAATCAAAACTAATTTTTATTTGATAATTTCTCCCACAATTATAATGTTCTATAACTAAACACCATAATAATTTATTAGTTGCAGTACTTCTCGCATGTTGCATCCATCATTTTTTTTGCCCTTTTTGCTGAATTTTTTTTTTTATTATCATTATTTTTTTTTTTTTGTACAACGGAAACAAAAGAAACTGGACAAAGACAAACTAGAGACTAGATCCTCTGTATGTCATCCTCACCATATTCGCTGCAATTTGGCTTCTAATTACATCTGGTGGATTTTCCCACCACCATTAATTGTTATCTTTTCTTTTCAATGTTCTACCTTATAACTGGTAAGAATAAACCACGCTTACTTAGGCCTCGTTTGGGAATCCTCTTTTTAGTTAAAAAGTCAAAAAATTACTAAATTAGTCAAAAAACCAATAATCCATACCAAAAAGTCAAATATTCTCTTTTCTCTCTATTTTTTGCACATCTTTTCGTAAAAAGCCAAAAAGTCATCCCAAACATACTAGTTTTTTTTAACTCATATTTTAGCCAAATAGTCAAAAAGTTACTAAATTAGCCTGTTTCCAAACGAGGCTGAAAAATCTAGAAACCCTAGATGTTGATTTGTGATTATGTACCAATTTTAAGCAAAATATAACAATCCCAATCAAACAATCAAGAGAAAGAGACACAAAGATTTTACGTGGAAAAATCACAATTGGACACCTTCCAATTGTGATAAAAAAACCACGGGCAACTGCCACAAGACAATCCACTAAGAAGATTTAAGGAATTACACAGGTATCACTCTCAATTATCTAGCGAATCCACAACGCCTAATTGAACCAACCTCTATGTGCCTCTTCCAACCACATCTTCACCACGGAATTGTCTTTCTGATGAGCCACTCGGATTCCACCAAAGCTTCAGGCTCGAATTCTTCAGAATCCACAACTGAAGAACAACTCTCTCTTTTGTGTATAACAAACAAACCTTTGATGTACTCTCTTTAAACCATGAGTTGAATACTCAATAAAACATCAAAGAAAACTTTAAAAAAAATATCTCCAGATATAACCCTTAAGAACCAAAAAGAAGATCTGGAGAGATTCAATGAATGAATCAATGAATAGCCTAGATTTGGGAGAAACCCAACTATTTATAGAAAACCAAAGCAATCCTAGTTGGGAAAGAAAACCTACTTCTTGTAGAAAACCAACTTCTTGTAGAACTCCAAAGTAATTCTGTTTTTGAAGGAAACCAACTTCTTAAAGAACTCTTGTTACAACCTTGGTTTTGATCCATGGAATTTGACAACAAAATGTCCTAACAATCTCCCCCTTTGTCAAATCCTGGATAAAACCAATCTAAAACAAATTTCCTAACAACAAAATCTCTCAAGCAGCACCACCAACTATGAACCAACACTCAAATCCATGATCTTGAACAATTATCCTGAAATAAAATAACCACACACAAGCCAACCAAAATATGTGGAACTAGATTAAATAAGAAAATATAAATCAATCCATAAACAAAAATACTAACAATCCAACTGTACCAAAGAAGGATATAAGCAAAAGTAAAAACACTGTACCATCAACCAAACTACTGTACCATCAATATACATCAAACACTGGTAATGATGAACCAAACTCCCCCTCATTAAAAACAACCAAAACACTGAAAACAGTGAACAAATAATATGGTGGAGCAGCAAGGAATTTCAGATTTGTACCATAAAACACACAAGACTATCCAAGAAGCACAATTACTTGAAAACACAATGTGCACAGTCTGTAGAAGATTCCTCATGAAAGAAAGTGATGCATTATGTGAAAAGCATAGATCCCATGAGAAAAGTGTGTGTGTGACTCTTGGAGTTCGACAAACATAGATTCAAATCCTAGTAGTGATATGAAAGCTGAACCTCCGACAAGAGAATCTAAGCACAACTAAGGAAAGTCAAACCACTAGGAATCAAAGGGTATTTGGTGAGTAAAAGCGGAGGCTCCCCCTCAATCAATGAATCCTTTATTTTATACTCTATTTTTTTTTCACATCTTTTTCTTTTCTTTCTTTTGCACATTTTTATTTCTTTCCTTTGTACTTTTTTCTTTCTTTTGCACATTTTTTCTTTCTTTTGCACATTCATTGGCGGCTGACACGCTCAAGAGTATGAAAACCGAACCAGAGAAGCATGGATATAATAAGGATGGCCTGGTTGGTGACTCTGAGGTAGCCTTTTCATCATGGCTGGACTACAAAGAACAGAGGGGAAAGCCGTGGAGATGCAAAAAGATGGAAGGTGGTTAAGAGACTCAACATCACCCATGATATGCTAGTATAGGTCAATTCCTCTAGAAAAGCAAAAGATACAATGTCAGAAGTCCATAAAAATAATCATTAAGGCTGAAGACTCCAATATTTGCTAATCCAAGAGTGTGTACAGAATGAGACATACTAATAAAAAAACACACACTCCAAAATGAGTAATGACCACAGAAAGCACACATATATTAACATGTAATGGTTATTCTCATCAATTCCAATATGCACCAAGGACATCTCACAAAAAATTTAAGCTTGCAAAACCATATTAAGAAAATCTTTTTAGATTTTTTTTTTTTTTTCATAGGAATTTCCCTCACGAATTGTATCCATTATCACAAATCAAACACGATCTCGTTCTAAACGATATATTTTTAAAAAAAAAAAAAAGAATAAAGCGATCCAAAAGAATTTTTTTAAAAAAAAATAGAACGACCCGCTCTGATACCAATTGAAAAATCTAGAAACCTTCTAGATGTTGATTTGTGATTATGTATCAATTTTAAGCAGAATATAACAATCCCAATCAAACAATCAAGACAAAGAGACACAACGATTTTTACGTGGAAAAATCACAATTGGACACCTTCCAATTGTGATAAAAAAAACCACGGGCAACTGCCACAAGACAATCCACTAAGAAGATTTAAAGGAATTACACAGGTATCACTCTCAATTATCTAGCGAATCCACAACGCCTAATTGAACCAACCTCTATGTGCCTCTTCCAACCCCATCTTCACCACGGAATTGTCTTTCTGATGAGCCACTCCGGATTCCACCAAAGCTTCAGGCTCGAATTCTTCAGAATCCACAACTGAAGAACAACTCTCTCTTTTGTGTATAACAAACAAACCTTTGATGTACTCTCTTTAAACCATGAGTTGAATACTCAATAAAAACATCAAAGAAAACTTAAAAAAAAATATCTCCAGATATAACCCTTAAGAACCAAAAAGAAGATCTGGAGAGATTCAATGAATGAATCAATGAATAGCCTAGATTTGGAGAAACCCAACTATTTATAGAAAACCAAAGCAATCCTAGTTGGGAAAGAAAACCTACTTCTTGTAGAAAACCAACTTCTTGCAGAACTCCAAAGTAATCCTGTTTTTGAAGGAAACCAACTTCTTAAAGAACTCTTGTTACAACCTTGGTTTGATCCATGGAATTTGACAACAAAATGTCCTAACAGAGGCCTTAGTACATATTAATGGGTACATACCTAACCAATATATATATATCAGTGGTGCTATATATATTAATTAATATACTAATTATTATACCAACACTAGTTATAGTATTATTATTGACCTTACTCATTATACAAATTACAAATACTAAAAACCTCTTAAATTTTGTCACATCATCAATTGGTATACTAATTAATAATTGATATATATAATATTATTCTATATATATAATATAGTGCAAGAGTGCAACAATGGATTTAATACCTTGTTAATTAGTATACTAATTGATGTATATAGTATTATTTTATATATATAATATAGTGCAAGAGTGCAACAATGGATTTAATACCTTGTTAAAACCAAAGACCAAAACTGACATAAATGATAGAAAATTAAAACCAAAGATTGGGAGGGTAAGAATGACACAACGGCCACGTTTGGTAGAGTTGTGGGAAAATGATTATAACTTATAGCCTAACAGCTTATAACTTATAGCTGTGAACATAAGTTGATTTTTGACTTATAAATTAAGCTTCTCCTCCCTCACTCAAAGAATAAGTTGATTTTTGACTTACAAAAATCTATAAACTGTATTGTTAAGCTGAACCAAACATATTAAAATAATTTAAATGAAGCTAAAAACTGAAATGAGCTGGAAATAAGTCCTATCAAACAGGCCAACATATATATAGTGCAAAAGTGCAACAATGGATTAATACCTTATTAAAACCAAAGACCAAAACTGACATAAATGATAGAAAATTAAAAGTTTTAAGTCTAAATTAAATCCTTATTGAATGTATTTGAAAACTTGGAAAATATTTGACCAATTGAATTTGTAACATACATTTGAATGAATTAGATATAATATTATTTTTATTAAAATATCCTAACTGTAGTCCATTAAAAGTATAAAACAAATAGTCCCATCAAAAGTACAAAATAAACTAATGAGATGGTGTGTATGTATGAACAAATTTGTATTCCGCGGATATCACATGGTTTGACAAAATACTTTATATATACATATATGTATGAACAAATTTGTACTCCGCAAGTTGAGCAACTCTGATTTGTGACATAACTCAAGTTTTTTTTTGAAGGTCGTGACCACTAGGTAAAAGATGCTATGGTCATACTTGTTTGGAGGTTTAGGGAGGGGAATTGGATTAGTAATTTGTGGACTCTACTCATGTCATGTACAGGATTACTAATCTTATGGGACTAAAATCTCCTCCCATAGTGGGATTAGCATATTGTTAGTCCACTCACTAAAAGACTATTTTACCTCTCATTTTATAAAATTAATAAAGTTATATTCTGTGTAATAAAGGTTTTTATATAATTTGTACATTTAATTCTAACTAACTAATATCATCAGTGCACAAATAAATATATTTTATTTTACATCTCTAAATTAATACTATCACACTAATAATCTTCTCACTCAATCACACCGTACTCATATTCTCATCCAACCTACTCTGCCAAACAAACGAAGCCTATAAATAAGCTGAGTTTTATTTTCAAACTGTTTCACTCCGATTGTACCTTTATAATAAGAGAAAAAATAAATTTAGAATAGTGGTAACGCAACTCTCAGAACTTCACATATTTTTCTCTAATATTGTTTTTGTCTATATATTATTTATTATCATTGTTGTTATAATATTTGTGTTAATTATTTTACTAGACTGACAACCACTTTATTGATTCAACCAATAAAATGGTGTGTTGTTTACTTTGTATGAGCAAATTTTCTCTCCAGCATACATATTAATTACACTAAAAAAAAGAGTTACTCATTATAAATGACTCATTCGACAATAAATATCTTGATCCTTCCTAATTTCATCCCAATTTATATCTCAATAATAATTTTACAAACATATTTATTAGTGATGATACAGTTCGTTCACAGTAGATGGACTGGACTGATCCAAGCTCCTCAAGCCCACGCCCGAGTGATGAAGCCCACTGGAAGACCTGCAAACAAGTTCAACGGGGAACAGGGTAGTCCCCCAGTGAACCCTCCGGCGTGTAAATTAGAAGTGGAAGTAGTGGATATAGATAGAGAGAGAGAGAGAGAGGGTTAGAGGGATAGAAAATGCTTAACCTTCTTCTTGCCTTCCATGCTTGCTTATATTCCTTGGTAATCATTTCGCTGTCCCTTCCGACGTGTCTCCCTCGCCGAAAGCCTGTGATGCAGCCTACCTTGTTCAGGGTAAGGAGCGCTGTTCCGACAGGAAGGTGTTGTCGTAATAAATGTTGTGATGGGCCGCATTAATGGTGATGTATTGTGGCAATAACTTTGCAGATCTTTGTCTGCTGACGTGGCCTGTTCTGCATCTGCCATGCGTCCGAGTATCATTGGCCTTCCCTGCTCAGTTGGCGTCCAGCTATCCTGGGTTTTACTACCCGGGTTATGCAATGGGGTCTAAATGGTGGGCTTGGGTTTGTTCACTGTAGGCTGTGGTCCTTGTGGGCCTATCCATGTCAGTAGTCCCCCATTCCCGAGTGCAGCTTCAGTCCAACGAAGGGAATAGTAATGAAGAAAATGAGTCCGACCGGCAGCGGGAGAGGCCGATCGTAAAGAGTGCCGACCACGAAGGTAGCCGAGTGGAAGAGGCCGACCGTGAGGGCGCCGACCGCGAGGGTGGCCGAGCGGGAGAGGCCGACCATAAAGAGTGCCGACCACGAAGGATGCCGACCACGAAGGTGGCCGAGCGAAGGGGCATGGGGCTCAAGAGGCGGCGTGTCACGTGGTGATTTGAAGTGGAAAAGACAAGGTAAGGGGAGGAGTCAGTGCATCGTGACCATACACGTGGCAGGATCGTGGGGGGGGGAAGTGGGGCGTTGGAGTAAAAATGAAACGATAGGTCATTTTGGGGTTGAAAAGACAGTTTTGGCGGATGATTTTGAAAAGTTTTCAAACTGGCGAACATTAATTTGGATCCTTGGAATACGGGCAAACCGTGGGCTTTTGGTATCATTCGATTCACCTACTTCTTTACAAAAACTCAAAATATCCCTAGTGTCAATTCCTTCGTTAGTGACGATACACCTTTGAAGCACTTTTTCAATTTTCTTGCACCTGCATCAGAGGTGATTCGCAGACATAGCTTAGAAATGGCCCAGGAAGAAGCTGCGATCGTGAGGGTGGACCCGCTAGGGGACGATGATGCGGAAGAGCTAGCAGCACAATATAGGGCAGAAAGGGTGGGGGAGTCGGGGGTGCGATCCCATGGTTCCACCATGATTGCGGCGCCGACGCCAATCAGTCAGGTGGAACCAGATCACTGGCATTCGAGGGCTGACAGATCCATTATTACTGCGGCGGAGTTGGAGGCTATCCGCGAAAGGTACCAGATTCCTGTGGAGGTGGGGTTGTCGCTGCCCACATCAACAGAGAGGCCGTCTGACGCCAGGCCAGGAGAGTTTTCTCTCTATGAGGAAGCCTTAAAGGGTGGGCTAAGGTTGCCACTGCCACAAATAGTGGTGGACGTGCTCAACCATCTGGAGGTAGCACCAGGGCAACTAATGCCCAATGCATGGAAGATCTTGCTGGCTTGCGCAAGTGCATGGCCGAAGGCGAATGGAGGGCAGGCCATGACTGTGGGGGAGTTCTTCGGCTGCTACAAGGCGTCAGGGCAGCAGGAGACTTGGGTCACCCTTCAGGCAGCGGCAGGGAAGGGTTTGGTGGCGGGGTTGCCAACGTCCATCAAAGGTTGGAGGCCATGGTGGTTCTACGTGTCCACCTCTGGAAGGGCTGGTGTGCGCACGGTGTGGAAGGTGCCAACCAGGTCTGTGGAGCGAAAATTGGGGGCGGCGGCAGAGGAGAGGGTGAAGAGATTAAAGGAGTGGAGTGAGAAGGAAAAAACTAAGTGGGATGAGCTCGTTCAGCCATCCGCGCTGTTTGAGGCGGGGTTGGGTCCGAAACCGATCGGTGGGAACCTCGACCGAGCGGAATTTGAGGCCAGGAGAAGAGTGCATGAGGCAGAAGATCAAGCCATCTTGGTGAAAGCGCAGAAGTTCAAAGAGGCGCAAGCCGACCGACCGCCCCAGCCAGTTGCGAGGGAGAGGATTCGACCGCGTCCTCAGCCCTTGGGAGAGAAGAACTTGGGCGAGTTTGTGCCACGACCGCTCCCAAAAGACCCTCTAAAGGAGAGGTCGTTGAAGGAGATGGAGGTGTTGGGCGTAGGGAAGAAGAAGAAGAAGAGGTTGAGGCGGAGTGAGGAAGAGCCAGCACAAAAAAAGAGAAAGGAGGTGAGGGTGGAAGAGGCCAGCCAGGCCAAACAGGTGGAGGGGGGGAAGTGGAGGAGACCCCAGAAAGGGTGGTCGTCCTAGAGGTGGTGGACGTATCCTCACAGGTCAGGGAAGTTGTGGCAGTGATGGCGGGGATCGGCGTAGGGGTGGGGAGGGGTGTTCCTGGACAAAAGGGGGAGGAACGACCCCAGGGGGGTCCTGCGCCCCAGGAAGGGGGAGTCAGCCTGAATACAGCCATCTATCATGCCCGTGCTGTGGCTGGACGGCTGGAGGGAGAAGAAGGCCCAGCCAGGTCTGGAGCAGACCGCTTGGTGAAGATCGTAGATGAGTCCACTCTGCACTCAGCATCCAAATTCAGTGAGGCTGACCTGTTGAGGGGGTTATGCTCCGCTCAAATGGAGGTAACCACCTTGGTAGGGGCCCTTCTGAGGAAGGCGGGGGCTGCCAAGCTAAAGGCGGAGGAAGCCAAGACTCAGCTCACAAACTTGAAGAAGGAGAGTGCAAGCTGGGCAAGTGCTCATGCCGATCTGCAAGCGGCCAAGGGGGAGCTGGGATGCTCAACAATGAAGAGCTAGTTAGGCAAAAGGATGAGGCGGATGGTAGGGTGAATGCTCTGCAGAAAGAGTTGGAGAGCGAGCGGTCGAAGGCAAAGGAGGAGAAGGAGAAGTATCAGAAGGAGGTGGATGCGGAGAGGGCGAAGTTGATTGCTGGGGGAGAGGCTTTGAAGAGGGAGTTGGAGGCTGAGAGAGCCAAATTGGCGGCGGAAAAAGAGGGCCTGGCGAAGGAGTTAGAGGAGGGGAGGGCTAAGGCCGCAGCTGAAAATGCGACCTTGATGAAGGAGCTGGACGAGGCGAAGGCGAAGGCGGCCTCGGAGAGGGCAGCCTACCCTGATCTGTGCGTCGCAGCGGTGGAGCAGTTCAAGGGATCTCCAGAATTTCAGATGGCTGTTGATGCTGCAGTTGCCAGCAGTTTAGCAAGGGAGGACTCTGGGGGGGCTGGCCCATCAAGGACGACTGCTGGGGGGAGAACTGAGTCTGAAGTCATTGCAAGCTTCCAGCAGTCAGACTTCTACAAACACGAAATGGCAGAGTACTGGGACAGTGGGTGGAAAATGTTCAAACGGAGGGCTGAGGAACTGTTCCCAGGACTTGACCTTAGTAGTGTAACGATTGGGGAAGATGATGTGGCCCAGACCCCCCTGGATGAAGGCGTTGAAGAGGAAGACCTGATGTCTAGTGAAGAAGAATGACTGGGGAAGAGACCCACTTTGTTGTTTTTGTTTTTGTGCACACATTGTATTATTATTATATTTTTATTTTTTTTGTGTTTTGAAGTATTGTAATGGACTGATGTACATGTTTCTGAATAAATAAAATTTCCTTTGAGTTTCTATGATTCGATTGTGTTTGCTTATGTATAAGTCTTACACAGGTATAATAAAAATCCAATATTGGGTAAAGTTAAAAGATCCTTTATGCATAGTGAGACTGGACTTGTATAAAGACTTAAAGGGGAGTGGGATTGAATTAGATAGAAACTGAATGCAGAGCAAAATGGGACTTGTAATGTTGAAATAGGACTTGTATAAGAATTCAATGCAAGGTAAAGTAAAGGACTCGGTGATGCAGAATGGAGTTGGACTTGGATAAGTCTTCAATGCAAAGTAAAGTAAAAAACCCCTTAATGCGCAATGTAAGCTGACATGGGACGTGTATAAAAATTTTTATAAAAATTCACGCTAGATGGTGAAGGAAATAATCTAATTAGTAAATGAAACATGTGAGAACATCTTGGGAATTTTGACTAAGTAAAGGGTAGTGTAAAAACTTTGATCTGGAATTGTGACTGTCAAAGGAAAGTAGGGAACTCCTTGATGCGCATTGTAGATTTTATTAAGGATATGATTATGGAATGTTACTGATGGTGGAATTGAGGTTGTGAGTAAGGTATCCTGGACCTACATTGGTGGCATTCAGTCTGGTTGAGTCTTTTGGAGCGCTCGGTCATGACTGAGGGCTTTGAAAGTGCTCAGTCTGGCTGAGGCTTCGGAAGTGCTCGGTCTGGCCGAGGCTTTGGAAGTGCTCGGTCTGGCCGAGGCTTTTGGTGCTCAGTCTGGCTGAGGCTTTTGAAGTGCTCGGTCTGGCCGAGGCTTTTGGTGCTCAGTCTGGCTGAGGCTTCGGAAGTGCTCGGTCTGGCCGAGGCTTTTGGTGCTCAGTCTGGCTGAGGCTTTTGAAGTGCTCGGTCTGGCCGAGGCTTTTGAAGTGCTCGGTCTGGCCGAGGCTTTTGGATAAGTGTTGCAAGTAAAAATGTTATTGAGGCGACAGGGGTAGCTGGGAGACAAAATTGTTGTCATGAGGAATGTAGTCCAATGATCAAAATTTATATTGCGTCAAAAAGAAAGTACAACAATTGAGTGATACAAATAGCTTATTGAAAGTAGCGTTTCAAGTGTTCAGCGTTCCATGGGTGAGGAAGGTCGCGACCCTCCATGTCTTGAAGTCGGTAAGTGCCTGGACACGGTCTGGCTTTCACAATATAAGGTTCCTCCCATTTGGCTGCCAGTTTTCCCTCAGTCGGATTTTTGGTGGCAAGAGTGGCCTCTCTTAAGACAAGATCTCCTACGCGAATTCCCGTGGGCGGACTTGCGGTTGTAGTGCGTTCTCATTTTCTGTTGGTATGAGGCCAATCTGACTACAGCGGTCTCTCTGAGCTCTTCAATTAGGTCCAAATCCGCCGACGGAGCTCTTCAGTGAGCGCTGGATCCGAATGTAGAACTCGTGGAGTAGGCAGACCGATTTCCACTGGAATAACCGCCTCAGCGCCGTATGTTAGGCGGAAAGGGGTTTCTCCAGTGGGGGTCCGAGCTTGTCCGGTAGGCCCAGAGCACATTCGGCAGTTCCTCAGCCCAAAGTCCCTTAACAGCTTCCAGCTTAGCCTTGATGATCTTCAGAAGAGAACGATTGGTAACCTCAACTGGCCATTAGCTTGGGGTGGCCAGGGGAGGAGAAACATGGTTGAATCTGGAGATCTGCACAGAACTTTTTGTACTTGGCGTTGTCGAATTGCTTGCCGTTGTCTGACACAATGGCCTGAGGGATGCCAAACCTGCAAACGATCGATTGTAGATGAACTTGGTTGTGTTCCGCTCGGTAATGGTGGCTAAGGGTTCAGCCTCTACCCATTGGTGAAGTAGTCAATGGCGACGACTGCGAACTTGGTCTGGCCTCGGCCAGTGGGAAGTGGACCGATCAGGTCGATCCCCCATTTGGCGAATGGATAGGGGCTGCAAAGTGTGATCAGCTCTGTAGGCGGGGCATGGGGGATGTTGGCGAAGCGCTGACACTTATCGCACTTGAGGACAAAATCAGTCGCATCTTGATTAAGAGTTGGCCAAAAGTAACCAGTGCGGAGTATTTTGTGTGCTAGGGACCTGCCGCCCGAGTGGTTGCCACAAATTCCCTCATGGATTTCCTGCATGACATAGGTTGCTTGTGTTGAATTAAGGCATCGCAGATATGGTCGTGAAAAACCACGCTTGTACAGGATGCCACCATCGAGAAGATAATTGGACGACCGAGCCCTTACTTTGGTAGCCTGTTGTTTATCATCTGGGAGGGCCCCTGTCGTCAGAAATAGGATGATGTCGGATGCCCAAGGGATGGGTTCGATCTGGAGGAAATGCACTTCGTGCAGGTCAGGTGTGATGGCAGGATGAGTTAGGTATTCGAGGCGGACTCCGTGGCTGAGGTTGGACTGGTCGGCAGAGGCCAACTGAGCCATCTCATCTGCTTTGGAATTTTTCGCCCGAGGTATGTGTTTGATCTGGAAAGTATTGAAGAGGCGAACAAGGGTAGTGCCATGTCCCTGTAAGCCCGCATTGTGCCATCCTTGGCATCGAATTCCCCCGTGATCTGACCGACGATGAGCTGGGAGTCACTGAACACGCGGATGTGGCTAACACCAATGTCTTTGGCCAGACGGAGGCCTGCTATCAACGCTTCATATTCGGCCTCATTGTTGCTGGCCTCAAACAAGAGACGGAGAGCGCATTTGAAATAACCACCTTCAGGGGAGGTGAGAATGAGGCCCGCCCCACTACCTTCCCTCCGGGATGACCCGTCGACGTTGAGAGTCCAAGAATGGGGGTCTTCTGGTTCAGCAGGGGTTGGGGGAGGTGGAGGAGTAGTGGTTGGGTGGTATTGGTGAATTCCATAATGAAGTCGGCTACAGCTTGCCCCTTGATTGCTGTGCGAGGGCGGTAGGAGATGTCAAACTGGCTGAGTTCCACTGACCATTGCATAAGTCGGCCGGAAAGCTCTGGCTGCTGGATGATCTTCTTCAGGGGTTGGTCGGTGAGGACCATTATGGAGTGGGCCTGGAAGTAAGGACGAAGTCGTCTGGAGGCGGTGACCAAGGCCAGGGACAGCTTTTCTAGCAGTGGATAATTCTGCTCTGCCCCCCTGAGAGCTCGGCTGATGTAGTAGAGCCGTTGGACTGAGCCATCTTCCCTATAAGAGCTGCACTGACGGCGGTGTTCGATACTGCTAAATAGAGGAAGAGGGGCTCGCCCGTGATTGCTTGTGAAAGAAGGGGGGGTTGGCCATGCATTGTTTCAACTGCTGGAAAGCCTTTTCGGATTCAGTCGTCCATTCGAAAGTCTGCCGAAGGACTTTGAAGAATGGTAGGCACTTATCTGTTGCGCGGGAAATGAACCGGTTGAGGGCCGCCACTCTGCCAGTGAGTCGTTGAACTTCCTTAACGGTTTTGGGTGACTGCATCTCAATCAAGGCCTTGATCTTTTCCGGGTTGGCCTCAATGCCGCGCTGACTGACCATAAAACCCAAGAACTTTCCAGATCCTACGCCAAAGGCGCACTTCTCTGGGTTGAGCTTCATCTGGTACTTGCGAAGGGTGGCAAAGGTCTCCCGTAGGTCGGTCAGATGGTCAGTGGAGAGTTTGCTTTTGACTAGCATGTCGTCCACATACACCTCCATGTTCCGACCGATCTGATGTTGGAAAACTGCATTGACTAACCGTTGGTAGGTGGCCCCCGCATTCTTCAGTCCGAATGCATTACACGGTGTGGTAGTACCCCGGTCGGTGATGAAGGATGTGTGTTCCCGATCAGATGAGTGCATCATGATTTTGGTTGTATCCGGAGAAAGTATCTATGAAGCTGAGCATTTGGTGTACCGGCCGTGGCGTCGACTAGCAGATCAATGCGGGGGGATGGATAGCTGTCTTTGGGGCAAGCTCGGTTCAGGTCAGAGTAATCGACGCAGAGGCCACCTTACCATTGTTCTTGCGGACTAGAACCACATTGGATAGCCACTTAGGATAATTGACATTTTGGATAATTGCGCCTCGAGGAGTTTGTCCACCTCTGCAGCTATGAGAATTATACGCTCTGGATGAAAATGCGCTGCTTTTTGGCGTATGGTCGAAATGGGGTTCGATGCTGAGGCGGTGAGTTATGAAGGAGGGGTCGATGCCTGGCATGTCTGAGTGGGTCCAGGCAAATACGTCATTGTGCTCGGTCAGGAGGGCAGTAAGGTCGGCTCTAGCTGGGGGAATAGTTGACTGCCGATCTTGGCGGTTTTGTTTGGGTTGTGGGGTCGATGGGAACCTCAATGACTCCTCAACAGGTTCTCCCCTGATCAGCTCATCTTCGTCTCGGACATCAAGTCCTTCAATGATCATGGCCTCCTTCAGCTTGACTTCTTTAAGTGAAGCAACATAACACTCCCTGGCCACGGCCTGTTCTGCCTGACTGTTCCGACCCCGAGGTCAGTGGGAAACTTGAGGGCAAGATGATGAGGTGGATGTGATGGCTTGAAAGCGTTTAGGGCGGTGCGGCCCAGGATGATGTTGTAGGCAGATGGGCAGTCGACCACAAGGAAGGTGAGCAACTTTGTGGCCTGTCGTGGGTATTCGCCAATGGTGATGGGGAGATCAATGGAACCAATGGAGGTTACACGGTCGCCGGTGAAGCCGACCAGGGGGGTTTGGAGTGGAGACAAGCTTTCTTCCCCAATCTTGAGTTGGCGGAAGCAGTTGAGGAAGATGATGTCTGAAGAGCTGCCGTTGTCGATGAGAACTCGTCTGACCTTGTAGTTGGAGAGGATGGCCGAAATGACAAGGGGGTCATCATGAGGATAACGGATGCCTATACAGTCGGCGTCCGTGAAGGTGATGGGCTCTGTCTACTGCTTGGGCTGCTTGGGGGGTCGGTCTATCGTGGTGACTGCTTTATCTGAGCCTGACGTATTTTTCTAAGTTCTTCCTTCTGAGCCGAACGGGATGGTCCCCCGCAGGCGAGTCCACCTGAAATAACTCTGATTTCTCCAACTGGAGGGGGTGGGTTACCTTGGGGCCGAGGCTGTAGTGGAGGTCGATCATGGCCTGGATTTGGTTGAGCTGGCTGCCGTGGTGGGCTGCGTCGGCGATTGTCTCTGTGGGTTCGGTTTCTTTGCCTCTGCTGAGGCGGGTGTCTGTGAATCGGCTTAGACGCCCCTGGCGGATGAGGGTCTCCACCTGATCCTTGAGACTGATGCAATCGTCAGTGTTATGGCCATGGTCCTAGTAGAAACGCAATATTTGGATTGGTCTTTCCGGTTGGAAGGTTCCGTGGAGGGGGAGGCCATTTGAGGGGTAGTCCCGTTGGATCTGGTTGAGGACATGTTCCATGGGAGAATTAAGAGGTGTATACCGCTCGAACCGACCGGCGGGCGGACTGGTGCTGACCGGTCGGCACGAGAGGGTTGGTCGGTATAGCGGGGTGTCTGGCTATGATACTGGGCGTTGCCGGGTTCTTGGTCTTTTCTCTTTTCTCTGGGGGTCGGGTTTTTAGCTGTTGGATCTTGCGAGCGGCTAGTGAATCCTCGGCATTCATGTATTTTTGGGCTTTCGAGAGTAGGACTGCCATGGAGGTCGGGGGGTTCTTAGAGAGGGAGAAAAGGAAATCAGATGACCGCAGACCGGCCATGAAAGCTGTGAGGATGACCTTGTCGTCATTTTCGGCAACTTGCAGGGCTTCGTGTTGAAGCGAGTAACGAAGCTGCGCAGTGATTCCCCCTCGGTCTGACGGATGTTGAGTAGTTGGGTGGCCGGCGTCGTTGGCGCTGAGCTCCGATAAAATGGCTCAAGAAAGAGTCACTGAGATGTTGAAAAGTGGAGACCGAGTCCGGTGGTAACTGGCTAAACCACAGCCGAGCCGACCCCTTCAGTGTCACGGGAAAGGCTCAGTACATGATTTCGTCAGGGAAGGCATGGAGGATCATGAGGGTGCGGTAGGTCTCCAGATGGTCGACCGGGTCGGTTGTGCCATCGAAGGAGTCAATGGTGGGCATTTTGAATTTGGCAGGCAGGGGTTTGTCTCGGATGGAGGCGACAAAGGGCGAGTTTGCGGTGGTGGAGGGCTTATGCTGGATATTCTGCATAACCCCTTGTAGCTGGAGCTTCATGGCTCGGAGTTCAGCATCCCAGAGGGGCATGTTGTCACCACCAGAGGGAGACAGGTGTTGGATGCTGCTGGCCTCTCCCTCAGGGGCTGGTGCTATGACCGATGGGTGTGGGGGTGGAGGTGGCGGATTTATATGTGGGTGGGGAGGTTGCAAACCGTCCAAGTTAGGTGGATTGGGTTGTGGGGCAGTGGCCGGGAGTTTGTTCTGGGTTGGGCAGGATATCTGGATGGTGGTGGAGGAATGGGGAGGTTTCTCTGGAGCAGAGCGTTTATTAAGGCTTGGTTTTGCTCGGCCATGCGGTTGATGCTGTTAGTAAGTTCGATGAAGTATGGTGGCGGGTTTTGGATTGGGAGGGTCGGCTTGACGATCGGCAGCATTATGGTGGGAAGCCATGGATCTAGTCGTGACCATACACGTGACGGGTGAGGTGAAAAGGTTACTGGAATAGGGTCTCCGGCGACAATGAACACAACTGGCGCACGGACAAACCAGTTTCTCACAGACGGCGCCAACTGATGATACAGTTCGTTCACAGTAGATGGACTGGACTGATCTAAGCTCCTCAAGCCCACGCCCGAGTGATGAAGCCCACTGGAAAACCTGCAAACAAGTTCAACGGGGAACAGGGTAGTCCCCCAGTGAACCCTCCGGCGTGTAAATTAGAAGTGGAAGTAGTGGATATAGATAGAGAGAGAGAGAGAGAGGGTTAGAGGGATAGAAAATGCTTAACCTTCTTATTGCCTTCCATGCTTGCTTATATTCCTTGGTAATCATTTCGCTGTCCCTTCCGACGTGCCTCCCTCGCCGAAAGCCTGTGATGCAGCCTACCTTGTTCAGGGTAAGGAGCGTTGTTCCGACGGGAAGGTGTTGTCGTAATAAATGCTGTGATGGGCCGCATTAATGGTGATGTATTGTGGCAATAACTTTGCAGATCTTTGTCTGCTGATGTGGCATGTTCTGCATCTGCCATGCGTCCGAGTATCATTGGCCTTCCCTGCTCAATTGGCCTCCAGCTGTCCTGGGTTTTACTACCCGAGTTATGCAATGGGGTCTAAATGGTGGGTTTGGGTTTGTTCACTGTGGGCTGTGGTCCTTGTGGGCCTATCCATGTCAATTAGTATAGCCTATGACAGAGTGAATCTAAGTGAATCACTCTCGCAAAAGTATATATTTGGGTATATAATAAATGAGTAGGATTCCCTCCAGATTTTGGACTGATGGTACTGTTTGGATCTGTGGGTTTTATCACAGGTCTTGTTTCAATAATCTGAACTATTAATTTTATCAGTTATTTTGTATAGTTCATCCACACAAAAAAAATTAAGTCGATCCGATAATTATAATTTGTTCAATTTTTTATTAAAAAAATAGACAATAATTGTGTTTTTAAAAATAAATCATATATTTTTATGGTCATAAACATAATAAATTAAATAAGTTATAGTTATTGGATAGACCTAATTTTTTGTGAACGAAATAGATAACGCGCCCAACAAAATGAATGGTTGGGATCATTAAAACGAGGCCTGTGGTGGGCCTCACGGCCCAAATAGCACCCCCAATCTAAAATCTGGACTGGAGGGGATCCTCCTCCTATAATAAATAAGGGAAACACTATGGTGCATACCATTTAAAGAATTTGCATCATATCTTCCTTATAACTAAAAAAATTTATATAATTTTAATTTTTTGAATTATAACTATGAAAAAAATGTCATAATTAAACACAGTTTGAGGGATAACTAATTAACTTATGAGTTATAACTAAAATAATAATATTATTAAAAAAAATAGTCATAATTAAAAAAAATATCATAACTAAGAATATATATGTTATATCCTTTTTAAAAGGGTATATTAAAATTTCCCAATAAATAAATGTCATACCATCTTTTCATGCCAATATTTTTCACATCTAAGATTAAATGGTAAACGTATTATAGATGAGCGTTGAGTTTTGAAAAGTATTTAAATTAATTGGTAAACCTAATAAGTATAGATGAGCGTTGAGTTATGAAAAGTCATTACAGGTTAGCATCGAATCCAATGATGGATTTAGGGTGTGCCGGCAGATGCAATCGCCTAAAATTTTTAAAAATTATGTATATTATATTAATAATTAATAAGATAATTTTAAACTAGAAAATCATGTATTTTTAAAATTTCAGTAGTTCACACTTTTCAAATTATTTATATTACAAAATTTTAAAAATAATTTCTAAATCAAGTTTTATTAAATATTGGTCTATTTTATTTGTTATTTGTATTATTTATTATATTTCTATGCTGTTTAGAATTACTTGTATTCTTTTATTTGTTACCATTCTTGTTTTCTATTTATATGTCATTCATGTTTTTTTTTTCTTTTATAAATCACACTTTAATTTGCTTATGCATCTTATTTTATATTCATTCTTGTTTATTAATTTTTTAGAAATAGAAATATGAATTATATTAGGGATCATAAGTGTGAGGTGTTTTATTGTATTTGTAATCCAAGAATGGAGAATCTTTCATGATCATCTTCATGATATTTTTTTTGTAACGTCCCAAAAATAATATAATATGATAACATCATATAAGTACAACAATCAACGTTCATTATAAGAAACAACTCCGCTACGTAGCTCGAAATATCAAAGGCTCGAATGGCTCGAAATCCCAAAACGACGTCGTTTTAGGATTTTTTTTTATTCTCTTACCGGTAAGATAATATTTTCCGTACCATTCGGGCCATTCGAGCTCTACGCATTCGAGCTACAGATCATTTTCGTATAAGAAATGGTGCAATCCCTCAACCTTTACATCATTGATCAATAAGGTTTGTACAAAATAATCCCACATGCAAATTATACATTCAGTGATATCAAATATATGAATCTATAGCGTGTAGAACATTGAATCCTGTAACACCCCAAAATACATAACATCTTATGAATACAACAATCAATGTTCATAATAAGGATGCAACCCCTCAACCTTTACATCATTAATTAATAGGATTTGTACAAAATAGTCTCACATGCGAATTATACATTCAATGATATCAAATACATGAATCTATAGCATGTAGAACATCAAATTTCAAAAGTAAATAAAATGCCCTCAAGGGCTTACAAATTCCAAGGCTTAAGCCCGGTTACACAAAAATGGTTTCACGAACCCATACGTCTATAGCCCTTGGCTAGCAAAATAAACCACAACAAAATAAGAGCCATTTGCTCTTCACAAAATACCCCCACGCCCTTCGACAGGATCACCACATCTTTTTCTGTACCAAAATCTCATAGGGTGAGCAAAACCCAGTAGAGAATTCTTAATAAAGTATATACATTTTATACAAGCCCAAAGGAATGAAATGCATATGCCATGTCATGCTCTTTTGAAAGAAAATCACATTTGTTCTCATCTTTTGAAAACCATCATGCTCAATGACATTATGATATCTTCATCAAATTTAAAATTTATCAATTTAATTCAAGGGGCGGTAAATACGACTCAGGTAATCCCTAGGTCGGTGTCTGCAAGTAGGCATAACTAGTACTACCAATACCCCACTTTACCAGTTGCTAACCGAAAGGGAAGTGGTACCTCCTCCGCGCGTGTTTTCGGTCTTTCACCCCGAACACTCAGGCCAACTTAATCAATTTCATCTACACCTCCTACCCGAACTTACCAACGTATTTACCCCAAAACATTTTGATAGTTCTCAATCCACAATATTTCTTTCTTAATGCAAGGTTTCAAATCTCAATTCAACATTCATAACATGCAAGGTTTTGAAATGCTAATGCAATAATCATCTATGCCACATTATATTCCTCCGTTTTCAAAAAAAGATCTCTAACAAATATACCGAAATGATCAAATGCCTATTTCTCCTTTTAATGCCATTTCACACAATAACCAAATATTTGCTACAATTCATCAATATATATATAACAATGCTTCAAAAATACATACATTCTTAACCTCTTAGTCATTTCAAGACCACAACAATATTTAGGCAACAATTCCCAATCTCAACAATTCTCATATGTTATGAAACCCATCATCTATATATGTATTTGTATAAGATCAAGAAAATCTACCATTTTCTTTACTCATCTAGGCACATAAAAAAATACACATACATATATTTATACAATATTAACTGATGTAGGTGGGCCTATAGGGGCTTTTGGCCCACCACTTAGAGCCCAATACATAATTCAAACACCAAAGCCCAACGTTGCTGGAGCCCAACGTTGCACCAAGGACTAATGACATCTAAACACGTGTCAAGAGAAGAACCAGCTACATAAGCAGACAAAGATCCTGCAGAGTTATTATGCTACACATCGGCCATTATAACCCTTTCACGTCGGAACAGAACAGCCTCACTATGAACAAGGCAGGCTAGAACATAGATTTTCAGCCAACATGACAAGTCGGAGTGGACAAGAAACTGATGAACAAAGGATATAAGCAGGTTTCTAAGATAAAGAGAAGGTTAAGTTCTTTATCATCCTCCTATCTCTACATTTCATCACTCCCTTCTCTAACTTGCTCGTCGGAGGGTTCGCTAGGGGACTCCCGTTCCCCATTGAACCCTTGTGCAGGTTTCTCCGTGGGCCCAGCAATCGGACCACGGTTTGGGAGGCGTGGATCAACCCGACCCGTTCCATCAAGAGCTAGCAGCTTCATCAGCTGGCACCATCTGTGGGAAACTTTCACTCTGTGTGGCAACTGTGCTCATTGTCGCCAGAGACCCATTCCCGATAATCCCTACCTACCACCCACCAAGGTAGATGGTCACAACTAGATCCATGGCTTCTCAACACAACGTTGCCGACCCCCAAGCCGATCCTTCTAACCCAAATAACCCAACGTAGTATTTCAAAGAACTCACCAACAGTGTTAACCGCCTAGCCAAACAAAACCAAGCCCTGATCAATGCTTTGCTTCAACGAGACCTTCATGTGTCTCCACCACCTCAAGATATCCCACCCAACTGAGAACGAACCCCGAGCCATCCCTTCCAACACTCCCATCCCTCTAACTTGGAGGGTTTGCAATCCCCGTCCCAAGATATGAACCCACTACCTCGGGCTCCACATCCACCAGTCCAAGCACTTGCTCCCGAGGGAGAGGTCAGTAGTGTCCAGCCTTTATTCCATTCTGGTGTTGACAACATTCCTATTTGGGATGCGGAGCTCCAAGCCATGAAACTCCAGCTTCAAGGAGTCATGCAGAACATGCAGAATAAACCTTCCACCACAACCAACTCACCATTTGTTGCCTCCATCAAGGACAAACCTCTACCTCTTAAGTTCAAAATGCCCTCGATCGACTCTTTCGACGGTACAATGGACCTAGTCGACCACTTGGAGACTTACAGGACCCTGATGGTCCTCCATACATTCCCTGATGAGATCATGTGTCGGGCTTTCCCCGTAACACTTAAGGGGTCGGCCCGACTGTGGTTTAGTCAGTTGTCGACTAACTCTGTCTCTACTTTCCAGCACCTAAGTGACTCCTTTCTCAGCCACTTCATTGGTGCCCAGTGCCAACGGCGTCTGGTAACCCAACTCCTCAACATCCGTCAGACGAAGGGGGAGTCGCTGTGCAGCTTCGTCACCCGCTTCAACATTGAAGCCTTGCAGATGGCAGAAAACGATGACAAGGTCATTATCACAGCTTTCATGGCCGGTTTACGATCATCCGATTTCCTTTTTTCCCTCTCCAAAAACCCTAAAACCTCCATGGTAACCCTCATTTCCAAAGCCCAAAAATACATAAACACCGAAGATTCTCTAGCCGCCCGACAAGATTCCACAACCAAAAACCCAACCCTCAGAGAGAAGAGAAAGGAATCTGAAACCAGAACCACCCAGTACGCACAGCAAACACCTCAGTATACCGACCAACCTGCTCGAGTCGACCGGTTGGCACCTACCCGACCCCCCAGCCGGTTCGAACGGTACACTCCCCTCAATTCCCCCATGGAACAAGTCTTGAACCAGGTCCAACGAGATTATCCTCTTAAATGACCACAACCATCGCGGTCTCCTTCCAACCGGCGAAACCAGTCCAAATAATGCCGTTTCCATCAGGACCACGGCCACAATATCGAGGAGTGTGTTAACCTTAAAGACCAGGTCGAGAGCCTGATACGCCAGGGGCGTCTCAGTCAGTTCACGACAACCCGCCTCCAGCAACAGCCAAGGACTGAACCTACCAGAGGCAACCACCGACACGCCCCTCCCCAGCAACCCGCACAACCTAACCATGACAATGATCGGCCCCCACCACAATCCCGAACACAAGGCAACCCTGCCCCCCTGGTTGGAGAGATCAGAGTCATTGCCGATGGGCTTGCATGCGGAGGACCATCCCGGTCGGCCCGACGAGCAGAACTCAGAAAAATTAGGCAGGGCTCCGATAAAGAAGTCGCGACATTGGACCGCCCCTTCAAACACCCCAAGCAGTAGATGGAACCCATCACCTTTACGGAGGCCGATTGCACAGGCATCCCCTACTCTCATGATGACCCCCTCGTTATCTCTACTCTCTTGTCTAATTACAAAGTCAGACGAGTGCTTGTCGACAACGGCAGCTCTTCAGATATCATTTTCCTGAACACCTATTGCTAGCTCAAGGTCGGGGAGGAAAGATTGTCCCCTCACCAAACCCCGTTGGTCGGCTTCACGGGGGATCGGGTGACCTCCATAGGCTCCATCGATCTTCCCATTACCATTGGAGAGTATCCACGGCAGACTACCAAGTTACTTACTTTCCTTGTTGTCGACTGTCCTTCCGCTTATAACATCATCCTCGGCTGCACAGCCCTTAATGCTTTTCAAGCTGTTACGTCCACGTATCATCCGGCCATTAAGTTTCCTACTGACCTCGGGGTTAGCACCGTGAGGGGAGAGCAAACTGTGGCCAGGGAATGCTACGTCGTTTTACTCAAAGAGCTCAAGCTGAAGGAGGCTATGATCACCGAGGGACTTGACGTCCGAGACGAAGATGAATTAGTCAGAGGGGAACCAGTGGAAGAACTTGTTGAAGTCCCCATCGACCACACCAATCCAACAAAAACAGCCAAGATCGGCAGCCAACTATCCTCCCAAGCCAAGGCCGACCTCACAGCCCTCCTAACCGAGCACAATGATGTATTCGCCTGGACCCATTCTGACATGCCGGCTATCGATCCCTCATTCATCACACATCGTCTTAGTATCGAGCCCCACTTCTGACCCTTTCGCCAGAAGCAGCATTTCTTTCACCCAGAACGCAACGCCCTTATCGCCTCTGAGGTAGACAAACTATTGAAGGCATGGTTTGTCAAGAACGTGGACTACCCCAGATGGCTGTCGAATGTGGTCATGGTCTATAAAAACAACGAAAAATGGCGACTCTGCGTCGACTACTCCGACCTTATCTGAGCTTGCCCCAAAGATAGTTATCCTCTCCCCCGCATAGATCTGCTTGTTGACGCCCCTATCGGCCATCAGATGCTCAGTTTCATGGACGCCTTCTCTGGCTACAATCAAATTCTGATGCACCCGGCTGACCAGGAACACACCTCCTTCATCACTGACCGGGGAACTTACCACTATCGTGTTATGCCATTCGGGTTGAAAAATGCCGGAGAAACTTACCAACAGTTAGTCAATGCCGTATTTCGTCACCAGATAGGTCGGAACATGGAAGTGTACGTCGATGACATGCTTGTCAAGAGCAAACTCTCCTCTGATCATCTGACAGACCTGCGGGAGACTTTCGACATCCTACGCAAGCATCAAATGAAGCTAAATCTGGAGAAGTGTGCCTTCGGCGTAGGATTTGGGAAATTCTTGGGTTTTATGGTCAGTCAGCGGGGTATCGAGGCCAACCCCAAAAAAATCAAGGCCCTGATAGAAATGCAGTCTCCCAAAACTGTCAAAGAAGTTCAACGGCTTATCAGCAGAGTCGCCGCCCTCAACCGTTTTATCTCCCGTGCAACAGACAAGTGCCTCTTCTTTTTCAAAGTCCTTCGACAAGCCTTTGAGTGGACCACCGAATCCGAAGAGGCCTTTCAACAATTGAAGCAGTTCATGGCCAATCCCCCCTTACTCTCCCAGGTGCTCTCGGGCGAGACCCTCTTTCTCTACTTAGCCGTGTCGAACACCGCAGTCAATGCGGCCCTTATCAGGGAGGACGACTCAGTACAGTGTCCGGTTTATTACATTAGCCGAGCTCTCAGGGGAGCAGAACAGAACTACCCTCTGCTGGAAAAAATGGCCCTTGCCTTGGTCATAGCCTCAAGACGACTCCGACCTTATTTCTAAGCTCACTCCATAGTGGTCCTCACTGACCAACCTTTGAAGAAGGTAATGCAACAACCAGAGTTGTCCAGTAGACTTATGCAATGGTCTGTCGAACTCAGCCAATTTGAAATCTCTTACCGACCTCAAACAGCGATCAAAGGACAGGCTGTCGCCGACTTTATCTTGGAATTCACCAATCCCACCTCAACCACGCTCCTTACGTCCAGGCAATTCAACACTGAGGCAGAAGATCCCCACTCCTGGACCCTTAATGTCGATGGATCATCCCGCAAAGAAGGCAGTGGGGCTGGTCTCATCCTCACCGCCCCTGAGGGCGGTTATTTCAAGTGTGCTCTCTGCTTCTTGTTCGACGCAAGCAATAATGAGGCTGAGTATGAGGCCTTGATAGCAGGTCTTCGCCTAGCCAGAGACATTGGTGTGAGCCATATCCAAGTGTTTAGTGATTCCCAACTGATCGTCGAACAGATTACGGGGGAATTTGACGCAAAGGAAGACACAATGCGAGCCTATAGGGATATTGCACTCCCCTCTTGTTCGCCTTTTCAACACTTTCCACATCAAACATATCCCTCGGTTAGAAAACTCCAAGGCAGCTGAAATGGCCCAATTAGCCTCGGCCGACCAGTCAGACCTCAGCCATGGCATCCGTCTCGAATACCTGGCCCACCCGGCTACTTCGCCAACCCAATAGAAGGTCCATTTCCTCCAAAATGAACTTATCCCATGGGCGGCGGACATCCTTCTGTTTTTGACAAGTGTGGAGTTGCCAGACGACAAACAGCAGGCTGCCAAAGTCAGAGCCCGGTCGTCCAATTACATCCTCATCAGCGGCCTACTGTACAAACGTGGATTTTCACGCCCATACCTCAGGTGCCTCAGTCCTACTCAAGCGACCTATGTGATGAGGGAAGTCCACGAGGATGTATGTGGTAATCATTCGGGTGCCAGATCGCTGGCCCATAAAATGCTTCACACCGGTTACTTCCGGCCTACTCTTAACCAAGATGCCACTGAATTCGTGCTTAAGTATGATAAATGCCAGCGCTTTGCCAACATCCCCCATGCTTCACCTACAGAACTGATTGCACTCAGCAGTCCCTACTCATTCGCCAAGTGGGGCATCGACTTAGTAGTCCATTGCCCATCGGGAGGGGCCAAACCAAGTTTGATGTGGTCGCCATTGATTACTTCACCAAATGGATGGAAGCGAAACCCCTCGCCACAATCACTGAACGAAACACAACCAGATTTATCTGGCAGTCGATCGTATGCCAATTTGGAATCCCTCAAGCCATCATTTCAAACAACAGCAAGCAATTCGACAATGCCAAGTTCAGGAAATTTTGTGCCTCTACATTCAACCATGTTTCTTTTCCCCAGGTCATCCCCAAGCCAATAGGCAAGTCGAGGTCACCAACCGCTCTCTCTTGAAGATCATCAAAACTAAGTTGGAAGTCGCTAAAGGACTCTGGGCTGAGGAATTACCAAACATACTCTGGGCCTATCGCACCACTGTCCGAACCCCTACTGGGGAGACCCTCTTTTGTTTAACATACGGCGCTGAGGCGATCATCCTAATGGAAATTGGCCTACCGACCCCGAGGGTTTTGTATCCGAATCCAGAACTAACCGAAGAATTGCGTCAGGCTGACTTAGACCTGATTGAAGAGCTCCGAAAGACCACTGCTGTCAGACGGGCCTCATATCAACAGAAAATGAGAGCACACTACAACCGCAAAGTCCGACCGAGGGAGTTCGCAGTGGGGGACCTCGTCTTGCGCGAAGCGACTCTTGCCACCAAAAATCCCGCCGAGGGAAAGCTAGCAGCCAAATGGGAAGAACCTTACGTAGTTAAGGCCAAACCTCGCCCGGGCACTTACCGACTCCAAGACATGGTGGGCAGAGACCTCCCCCATCCATGGAACACCGAGCACTTGAAGCGTTATTTCCAGTAAAATGTCGTCTCTTATTTTTGTATTGATCAATTGTTGTATGTTCTTTTTGGTGATCTACACACTTGTTCATTTTTGTTCTTTCCATACATGGTGTAAACTTGTGATCAATAGGCTACGCCTTAAATGACAATGACTTCATATCTCCATTATCTGCGTTGTGTTTCAATAACGACTTGTTAACTAGGGTTCAGCTATGCTGAGTTAATTAAAGCCTCAGTCAAACTGAGCACGAAGAGCTCAGCTAGACCAAGTTAGCTAAAGCCTCAGCCAGACTGAGCTGGAAGAGCTCAGCCAGACTGAGTTAGCTAAAGCCTCGGCCAGACTGAGTTAGCTAAAGCCTCAGCCATGCTGAGTTAGCTAAAGTCTCAGCCAGACTGAACACGCAGAGCTCAGCAAGACCGAGTTAACTTAACCTTCAATGCAATAGAGTCCTCTAAGTCTTAGTCAGAACTCGAATGAAAAATTCGACTGATCCATTTTCACAATTTAATATTACGGCATGGTTGCCATACTTAGTCAAAATCCAAGTTCATGACCATCCATTTTCAATAGTTGTACAAGTTAGCCTGTCTGTCCATTTTTAACATTCTTCCTATCATGGTTTACTTATGAAATTTCATATTACTTAGCTGTTACAAACTTTCATATTACAACATGGTTTGTTCATTTTTAACATAGTTTCACATTTTCACTTCTCACTGATTGCCCATTTTGACCATTTTACATCACAATTTACTTACAAGTTTCACAATTTACGCACAAGTTTCATTTTTTACACCTACTTTTTGGTAAGTACCGCTCAGTTATTTTTACCATCCCAAATTTACAACTCAGAATAATGACAACAATCATGCACAAGAAAACTTGTTGTTTTATTCATAACCTTACGCTTTCATACAAATCATTGCACAAAATTACATACAAACACAAAAAAACAACAAAAACAAAACACATAAACAGAAAATTTTTACACAAATCACTCTTCCTCACTGGAGGCAAGATCTTCCTCTTCAATGCCCTTGTCCAGGGGGGTCTAGGCGACGTCGTCTTTGCCTACCTACACGAGGCTGAAGTCCATGTCTGGGAACAGCTCATGCGCCTTATGCTTGAAGGTCATCCACCCGTTGTCCCAGAACTCGCTCATTTCGTGCTTATAGAAGTCCCACTGCTAGAAGCTCTGGATCATTTGCTCTCCACTCCTACCTCTAGCGGCCGCTCCCGACGGCCCAGCCCCCCTCCCCTCCTTCGCCATCCTACTGGCAACAGCGGCATTAATGGCCATCTGGAAGTCGACGGACCCCTTGAATTGCTCTATGGCCGCCATACACAAGTCGGGGTACGCCACCCTCTCAGATGCCAATTTGGCCCTCTCCTCCGCCAGGGCCTTCTCCAATTCCGCGATCCGACCATCGGCCTCTTCCGTGTCCTTGACCGCCTAGTCACGTAGTTCTTCATTATTGGTCATGACCTCCTCCCACCTCTCATTGGCAGTGGTGCAGGCTTGCTGGACCTACTCTAGTTTCCTCTTCTCACCCGCCAACTCGAACTCTAGCGATACCGCCTTGTGGCGCTCTGCTTCGAGCTCTGATTGGGTTGCGAGGAGCTCGGCACTAGCTCGCCTGGCTAAGTAGCTCTGCACCAATGCCAACACTTCCATGTTCTTCATCCTTTACGCATGCGCTCCGAGCGGCCTTCCTCCAACCCGCTGTCTTAACCCTTAGGTTCTGCAGCTGCGACTTCGCCTCCTCCAGTTGAACCTTCAGCGGCTCTACCTCCATCTTCGAGTAGGCTGCTTTGTTCATCAAGGCAGTCGCCAGGGTCGCTGCCTCCATCTGGGCTGAACAAAACCCCCTCAGGAGGTCGGTCTCTATTAGTTGTGCCATTGACCATACGGCTGCATCCTCCACCACTCCAACAAGGCGGTCGGCTGCGACCCTGGCGTCCTCCCCTTCTGCCGGGCGACCTGCCAGCGCACACGCATGGTACAATGTAGTCGCCAGCACGACACTCGTCTTTAGTTTGCTGATCCCAGTCTTCCCTTCACTGGGACTGGAAGTTGCTTCTGGTGCAGGAACCATCGTCACCGCCATATGGGCACTTGGGCCCAAGTGTTCTTTCAGTACTTGGGCACTTGGACCCTTGTCTTCCTTCACCACTTGGGTAGTCTCCCCTTCTGAAGCTACCTCCACCCTCATCTCCAGTATCTTCTCCACCCTAGGGGAGTCCTCGCTCCCAACCTTCATCTTTTTCAAGACGGGGGCATCTTTTCCTCCCTCTACAGTTGCCCTTTTTTTCCTTGTCTTCTTCAACACTGCGTCCACCTCCTGCTTGCCCCTCTCATTCAGCAGGTCTACTGGGGGCGGCAGTGGGGCAAAGTCAGTTAAAACTTTGTCTCCCAACGGTTTGGGACGCGGTCAGACCCGCTCCCTCATCACTAGTTTGGGGGCAGACTCCAACTGTGCCTCCTTATACTTGTCCGCTTTGGCGAACGCTCTCCTGTCTTCCGCCTCCTCCGCCTTCCTCCGCGCCTCCAGCTCCTCCCTTACCAGATCCTCCTCCGTCGGCTGTGGTCCCAGTCTTAGGGCAAACAGGGTTGAAGGAAGGATCAGCTCGTCCTACCTCACACCCTTCTTCTCCATCCACTCCTTCACCTTTTTCACCCTACCTTCTGCCTCCACCCCCAACTTCGACTCCACCGACTTCGTAGGGACTTTCCATGTCGTACGCACTCCCTCCCCACTATTTGTTGACACAAAGAACCACCTCGGCCTCCACTCCTTCACCGACGAGGGCAACCCTCCTACTAACCCCTTGCCCGCCGCCGCCTGCAAAGTCACCTACGTCTCTTGTTGACCGAACGGTTTGTAACAAGAAAAGAATTCTTCCACTATCATCGCCGCTCCATCGGTCGCCCGTGGCCATGCAATCGTGCAGGCCATTATAATTTTCCATGCTTTGGGCATCAACTGCCCTGGCGCAGCCTCTAGTCGGTTCAGTATATCTACCACCACTTGGGGGATCGGCAACCTTAGGCCTCCTCGCAATGCTTCCTCGCACAACGAGAACTCTGTCGGCTGTGCATCCGAGGCCCTCTTCTTAGATATGGGCACTCTCAGCTCTATCTCTGCCAGAATTTGGTACTTCCGTCATACCTCCTCCAACTCCTCCACCGTAAATGTAGACCTGTCGGCCTTGGTGTGCCAATAGTCCGGCTCCACTTGGCTAATTGGGCTAGCAGCGGCGATCATCATCGTCGGACGAGCCTGCACCACTTGTCCCGCTCCCCTCTCCTCCCTCCGCTCCGCTCAATACTGTTCCGCCAACTCCACTGCGTCGTCTTCCCCCAAAGGGTCTAGTCTCACAGTTGGCACTTCATCTCGAGCCATCCCTCCTATGCGTCTGCGTATAGCTTCGGACGTTGGCACAAGGAAGTTCGCAAAGTGTTGCAGATGTGTGTCACACGAAACAAATGCGTTCACTTCTAGGACGTGTTGGTTTTTTGCAAAAAGGTAGGTAAAGCAAATAATTCCAAATGCCCACGATTTGCCTATATTCCAAGGGTCAAGATTAAATTTCGCCAGTTTGAAAATTTTCAAAAAATTTTGCCCCCGCCTCTTCAACGCCCTATATTAGCCTATCCCTTCATCTCCTGCTAACGCATCACTTCCCTTGTTACGGGATTGTGCTACGTGTACAACCACGATCCACTGCTCTTTTCCTCTTCCCTGTCAATTCCACTTTACATCATCACGTGCCACGCTGCGCCTCGAGCTCCGCGCGCCACCATTTCGCCTTCTCACTCAGTCACCCTCTGCGATCGACCCTCTTTGCAGTCGGCCTTCTCACTCGGTCACCCTCCACGGTCGGCCCTACTCACAGTCAGCCTTCCCACTCAATCACCCTCCGCGGTCGGCCCTCCTCGCAGTCGGCCTTCTCACTCGGTCACCCTCCGCAGTCGGCCCTCCTCGCAGTCGACCTTCTCACTCGGTCACTCTCTGCGGTCGGCCCTACTCGCAGTCGGCCTTCTTACTCGGTCACCCTTCGCGGTTGGCCCTCCTCGCAGTCGGCCTTCCCACTCGGTCACCCTCCGCAATCGGCCCTCCTCGCAGTTGGCACTCGGTCACCCTTCGCGATCGGCCCTCCTTGCAGTCGGCCTTCCCACTCGGTCACCCTTTACGGTTGGCTCTCCTCGCAGTCGGCCTTCCCACTCAGTCACCCTCCGCAGTCGGCCCTCCTTGCCGTCGGCCTTCCTCACCGTCGGCCTTCTCACTCGGTCACCCTCCGCAGTCGGCCCTCCTCGCAGTCGGCCTTCGCAGTCGGCCCTCCTTCGCAGTCGGCCCTCCTCGCAGTTAGCCTTCCCACTCGATCGCCCTCCGCGGTTGGCCCTCCTCGCAGTCAGCCTTCTCACTTGGTCACCCTTCGCGGTCGACCCACCTCCCAGTCGGTTCTCTCTCCGTCGACCTCTCACAACCCTTGTCTTCTTCCTTATTCCCTTCGTTGGACTGAAGCTACACTTGGGAATGGGGGACTACTGACGTAGGTGGGCCTATAGAGGCTTTTGGCCCACCACTTAGAGCCCAATACATAATTCAAACACCAAAACCCAACGTTACACCAAGTACCAATGACATCTAAACACGTGTCAAGAGAAGAACCAGCCACATAAGCAGACAAAGATCCTGTAGAGTTATTATGCCACACATCGGCCATTAATGAGGTTCCCTGCAGCATTTAATGCGATAACCCCTTCACGTCAGAACAGAACAGCCTCACCATGAACAAGCAAGAGAACATAGACTTTCGGCCAACATGACACGTCGGAGTGGACAAGGAACTGATGAACAAAGGATATAAGCAAGTTTCTAAGACAACGAGAAGGTTAAGTTCTTTATCATCCTCCTATCTCTACATTCCATCACTCTCTTCTCTAACTTGCTTGTCGGAGGGTTCACTGGGGGACTCCCGTTCCCCGTTGAACTCTTGTGCAGGTTTCTCTGTGGGCCCAGCAATCGGACCACAGTTTAGGAGACGTGGATCAACCCGACCCGTTCCATCAGGGGCTAGCAGTTTCATCATTAACCATGTATCCTCAACTTCTTTCTTTACAATAAAAACCCCAAATTTTAGGTTTTTCTCACCATAACAACACACACACCCAAATAGTTGAAAGAATTTCTAAAAAGAGAACATCATCCTTTACCCAAGGTGATTCAAACCCTCAAGAGATTTATTTAAAAGAAACAAGGTTAAACCCACTTTTTTTTTAAAAAAACATAACATTCTTGAGGCAAAATCAAAACTTTCTTATTATCATCAAAAAGCTCCAAATTTAACATCAACCTTGCAAAAACATATATATAACTCAAAGAAGTCCCTACCTCAAGTTTTTTGAGAGAAAAGAGATGAAATCCCCAAAAATCAACGGTGACGAATCCCGATCTTCACTGCACACAATGTAGCTCTTGAGGAGCTCTTTAACTTTGATGAAGAAGCTTGGGTTAGAATGCAATAGATGTAAAGAGATCAAGAGTTCTAAGTGTTTAGGTGTAGGAAATGTAAAGAGAAAGATGAGGAAATGATTTTTAGAGAGAGATAGATGTGTAAAAAGTGATACACACACAGCCCAAAAAGAAAGAAAAGCTGAAATTTTCAGACTCAAGATTTCCCGCATGTGCGGCGCCCATCCCCATAAGTGCGGAGCGTGCCTCTTGCACGTGTGGCCTTCATCCCCGCACGTGCGGCCCTCTCCCTCCCACACCTGCTGGTTCACGTGTTTTTCTTTCAGTAAGCACCCAGGTCTTCCCTTGTATTCCGCACATGCGGCCCAGTCCTCAAACCCAGAATTTTCTCTACTCAACTCTAGACATTCCGGACCCGACTTCGCACCTCCGAAACAAGTGAAATTCAACACCGGAATAAACAAGAACAAAATTTTGAGAAAAACTCCCGAACACAACAAACTCAAACGATTAACATAGTTCTAAGTTAAGCCGACACTCCAACAAGACAAACCCAAAGTTAAACGAGGGAAAATGAACGAGTAGCACACCCGGTCATCACAATCCAAAAATAAATAAATGCCCTCAAGGGCTTACAATTTCCAAGGCTTAAGCCCGGTAACACAAAAATTGTCTCTTGGACCCATACAGTTATATCCCTTAGCTAGCAAAAATACATCACAACAAAAAGGGGAGCCATATGCTTTCAACAACTATGTCCACGCCCTAATTCGGTGGAATTGCCACATCATTTCCTGCACCAAAATCCCATAGGGGTGAGCATAACGCCCAGTAGGAAATTCTTAACAAAGTATATACATTTTATACAAGTTTCTTCAATGAAATGCACATGCCATGCTATGCCTTTTGAAAGAAAGTCACATTTTTCATCCTTTGAAAACCATCATGCTAAATGATAACTTGAGATCTCAACAATTAAAAAATCATCAATTTAATTCAAGGGCGGTAAATACAACTCAGGTAATCCCTAAGTTGGTGACTGCAAGTAGGCATAACTAGCACTACCAAAACCCCACTTTACCGGTTGCTAACCGGAAGGGAAGTGGTACCTCCTTCGCGCGTGTTTTCGGTCTTTCACCCCAGACACTCAAGCCAACTTAATCAATTTCATCTACACCTCCTATCTGGACTTACCAACATATTTACCCCAAAACCATTCCATGAAAACTTGTTTCATAACATTCATTTCTCAATGCAAAATTTTTCAAATTTAAATTCAAAGCTTAACATAATCAAATGAATCGATATGTCAATGTGTCGATTAATAATGCAATGCAACATTCCTTCCATTTTCCATCCTTGCACTCAATATTACCATTGTGATTAAAATTCCCAATCCTCTTTTCAATGCAATTTCACAAGATGAATATATATGTGTAGACACCCCATTTTTGACCGCCCACAAGACTTGGGCACTACTGATGGTTTGCTCGTGTTGAGAGATGTGCAGGCACAGGTTCGATTTCTTCGGCAAGGAGAGAGGCAAAATCTCAACTTCACACCCCGTTTTGGACCACAATTATTTTGGATGGTTTTTAGACTTTAAAAACCTCTCTTTCAAAACATCTATTTTGAAATAAAATTCCCACGATGTTCCGACGCTCGCATTTTGGTAATGTTGCGCTTTTCGGTAAACCGGGCAAGGACAAAGTGGAAGTGAATGAAAAGAGATGAAATCTTTGAAAAAATCTTTCAAAACACCTTGCTTAGGGGTTTGAAGTTGAAGAGAAGAGGAGAAGAGGGGAGAAATCAAGTTAGAAAAGAGGTTCGGCATGGATCCGGGTAGAAGGGAGTCGAGCAGCTCTCGCTGCATCGAGCTTATTTGTCTATACACTTGGAGTTAAGCTATAAGCCACCATATTTGAAAAGAAGACTTCCGGGGCTTCATTTTTCATTCAAGAATCTCCTAGAGCCAAGTCAGGGTGGAGGAGATATGATTGATTGAAGCTGGGCATCATCCCGGTTCGATCGAGTCTGCGCGGCTTCACGGAAAAGTACAGGAGGAATTTTGATACAAGGTTTGCGCCATTGGAAAGATAACTTCCGGGGCTTCAATTTTCATACCCACCGGCACTTTTTGACCTCGGAATCATCTATCGGCACTATATTTTGCCGACCGGCAATATAGTAGTGCCGACCGGCACTTTATTTTGGCCGATGATCATTTTTTTTGGCCGGTTTGCACCCTTTGCACCCTCCAAGCCTGGTGCATACCAGCTGTGCAGCTGGGATGCACAGAACCAGATCCACGTGCATACATGTGCATATTTTGCACCCTTTAACCACCTTTTGGCCCCTTTTGTGCACCTTTGCTCAAGGCTTCGAGGAAGCCTTGACCCCTTGTCTTGGCTTCCTCAAGAAGCCTACCAGCTGTCCAAGCTTCTCCAACAAGCCTTGACCTCCCCTTAGACCCCTTTGACCCTTTGTAGCTTGTCTTAGAAGCTTAGCATTGCCTATATAAAGAAGCCTCCTTCTCCTTTGTCTAGGGTTAGAGATTCTTGAGCAAAAAAACCAAAGATATAGATACATATCTGATATAGATACATATTATCCCTCCATCTCTCACTATATCTCTCTCATTCAACCTCCAAACACCCTTGTTCTTGGGCCATTCCTTCACCAACCCATAGCACAACACCACCACCTTCCATTTCCAGAATTTGGGAGGTCATTTGCAGAGCTTAGGAGCACCAAAACGGTCCAAGAGGTGCTGGTTTGTTGGTCTACAAGGGAAGTTTCTGCCGACCGGCCATTTATTCAGTGCCGATAACTTTATCTCCAGCCGATAGATATTGTACACGGCCGGTGGTGTTTCTATTCAGCCGGTGGTGCTCCAAAGTGTCCAGGAAGCATCCTTGGGATCTGTGCAAATTTTTGAGGAGTAGGGCAGTGTAAACAGAGGCAACAGTGGCATGGTGCGGTTTCCAAGCAAGGCGAGCCAAACATACATTATTCACGCATCCCGAGGCAGGGCTGCGGCCACCTCCTTTTTGGCATTTAATTTGTTAATTAATTAGAAGTTTTGTAATAATTAATTTAGTATTCGGACTGTATTATTCTTTTGGTCCCTCCGTGCGAGGGCAAATTTGTAATAAGTGTGGGTGAGTGTGTGTATGTCTTCCAACCCCCATTTCTTTCTTCCCTTTTATTTACCTGCTTATGATGGTAGATTAGGGCATATTTAAAATTAGCATACCTTATGCAATGCATGCGTGCATCCATGCATTTGTTGACATGCATCGGGCTCGGTACATCATACAAACTGCATTGTATTTCAAATCTAACTTGAATACGTGTACTCGTGCATTTCACATACCATGTTTAGGATAGCCGAGCCTGTCTTAATTGCACTCTGTATGCGTCGCATTAGTCATCTTAACATGAGCTAGGTCATGCATATTTTGCTAACTAGTTTCTTGTTTTGGCACGGAGTACGATGTAAGTATTTATGCTTTAGCATATCGCATGCGTGTGAATGTTGCCATGACAGTATGCTTACCATGCGGCTAAGTGCTTATATGAGATAAACTGTTTGAATGCCTGTGGGTGGAGGTTGGATTGCTTGAGTTGGAAAACTCATTGAAATCCGTATTTTAGCCTACTTGCGAGTAGCAAATTTCAAACGTTTTCAAACAAACGGATATGCAATGCTTGTTTCCAAATTAGGCAATCTAGTCTATACTTGTTTGCTGTGCGCATAACATAGTAATTCTAGGCTAATAACCGGAATAAGAACACACAACGTTTTCAAAATCGGATATCACGGTTAGTAGAGGCCGGTCTTCGGACCGGGCGAAAGGGGGTGCTCATAGCTGACCTTCCCCGATCGTACCCAAGCTCCCGAGCCAAGACATTTGGTGATGACGGACACGTGGCCTTCGGCACCGAGTCAGGGTTTCCTAAATTTCCCATTTTAAAAATATTTAGGTGGCGACTCTGTATCTGGCAAAGCAGTCCATGTTTGGCACTTCTTTTCAAAAATCTGTTTTCAAAACGATTTGCCAGAGTTGGACTCTTTGGTTCAGATTAGAACCGTGACATTTGAGCCGAACTGTAGTGACCCAATATGAACGGAACGGGATAACCCTCCCGGCGTTCGGGGACGTCTACAGTTTCTGGCGACTCTGCTGGGGATTTTAGAGAGCTTGACTCGAACTCGTGATATCCTGTTTTGACTACACTTATGTGTTTCTTTGCATTGCATGTGCATTGGTGCGCCTAGGACACCGTGTTGGCCATCTGCTATTCCTGAGCGGTTTGCCGGAGGCTTGTCTTGTCAAGGCATGTCCATAAGGCTGACCGGTTGCGGGCTCTGCCAGTATGGGAACACAAACCCCGGTTTTACCGGGGCACCCTTTTTGACCATTCGACCTAGTGCATATCGAATCCATAGTGACCATTCCAAACTAGGACAGGTTGCTTACCCGATATAGGTTGTTTGAAACCGCTGCGTGCGTAGTGAAACCCTAGCTCCTGACAAAATAGGACAGGGAAACCCTACCCCAACATAGGGGTGTATTGGCTCTCATTTACTTGCTATGTGCTTTTAGAGTGTATCTCTACAGGGAATGCATATACCAGTTTGCGAGTCTGGGTATCTGCCTGCGGGCACCAGTATCAGTATTTTAAGAAACAGTTATATCTGCGGGTATCAGATTCAGATTTGGGGCAGTGGTTTCGGGAAACAGTGATCAGTAATAGAATACAGTCGTTCAGCTTTGCTCGTATCAGTTCCAGTGAAGTTGAGCTGAGATGCTGTCTGTTTTCTCTTTTGCTAGGTAGTCTTGGAACTATAGCTTCAGAAAGCTCCAATATCCCCCGGGTGCATTGGACTCGTGTTGATAGACTTTGTCGGGTCAGAGATTCAGTTTGCCAAAGGCAGAGTAAAAAGGGCCAGTCAGGCACGGGTCACCGGTTCAGCAGTTACCAGATTAGTGGTCCTTATCCCCCCACCAGTGAATTGTCAGGCGAGGTCTCAGTTTTCACCACAGGATAGATATACCAGTCAGTCAAATGGATCAACAGAATACGTCAGGGGTGGAGGCAATGATGCGTCAGATGCAGGAAACTATGAAACTCATGCAGCAAGACGCTGTCCGCCAAGCGGAATTCTCCAAGCAGCAGGCTGTAATCATGGCTCAGCAGGCTGAACTCATCACCAGGCTACAACAGCAAAGCGGCGCGTCTGCTTCACAACAAGTTCCTCCCCCAGCAGGAGCTCCAGCACCTGGGGAGACGCCAAATGTACAAAATGTCCAAGAGGATACAGACTTCCAACGGGGCCAGCTCCCCCCGATTCTACCGCAACTATCCAAGGCACCCACGCCTATCAATGTACCGGACTCTCCCTTTGAGTTCGAAGCGGACCCCACAGCACTGAAGCTGAGTAAGTTGGAAAAAATGTTTAAGAAATCCCAGGGAGTCAGACCATCCCTGACATTGAAGATGGATACGGACGCAGCTGTGACATTGCCAGACAGGTTCAAGATGCCTCACATCGACCGTTTTGACGGGTCGGGAGATCCCATGGTCCACCTGAGTTTGTTTTCAGATGTTCTGCGCCCGATGGGCTTGACAAGATTACAGAAGCTCTCCCTCTTTAGCAGGACCCTGTCGGGTATCGCGGCCATCTGGTACGCCAAATTAGAGGACTCAGTGAAACGAAGCTGGGAGGAGATGTCCGAGGCCTTCGTCGCACAATATTCATACAATACCCAGATCGAGATCACAACCCGTGATCTTGAGACAACCAGGCAAGAGCCGAAAGAGGGCTTCTCTGACTTTGTAACCCGTTGGAGCCAAAGCTTCTTCGATGACCACCAGGCCGGTCGACAAGGACCAGATACGGATGATTGTGCGCAATCTCCAACCCAGGCTGATGCAGAAGATGATTGTCCTCCCCCTACCCACCTTTGCAGACCTCCATGAGATTGGGGTACAAATCGAGGACGCTATAAAGCAGGGCCTCATTGACCAGGAAAGGAGCAGCCCAGGAGGGCGTTTACCCGCAGTTCGAATGCGACCACCAGTGGTGATGCAGCTGCAAGATCTTCTGAAGTGGGCATGGTCACCACCACCACATCAAAAAAGCTACCCCATTCACCGGTGCGTCCGGAAGTAGCTCACAGAAAACCAAATATCCACCTCGAGTCAAGAGGGTTTTCACCCCACTTCATATGCCTTTGTCAAAGGCTCTAGAGGTTTAATCCGGAAAGGACATCTGAAACCATTGGAACAACGGCCTTTACCTGATCCTCTCCCTTCAAAGCATGACCGGACTAAGTACTGTGCGTACCATCAACAAACCGGTCATGAGACCGATAGCTGCTTTCGTCTGCGCCATGATGTACAAGATTTGTTTGACAACAACGTCATCACCGCACCAGCTCAATAAGTCTATCGTCACTGGATCAGTGAACTTGGGGGATAGTATGAATATGTGATCGGGGATGAACCACCTGCGGGCGGCACTCAGTTTACTCCAGATGGGAATGGCACGCACTGTTTTGAGCATTTGCGAATGCTAGTTTTTGTACTTTCTGCTTGGGTATTGAGCCAGTTCTATTGTTTTGTTTGAGTCTGTCTCTTTGTTTTGAGTCAGTCTTTTTGGTTAAGGTCTGTCTTGTTGTATCGAGTCAGTCCTGTTATGTAGGAGTCGGGTGATTCCGGGGGTGTTACCTCGGACATCACCATTTTGTTTTGTTTTGTCTTTTCATTTTCTTTTGAGTCTGTTTCTGCTTGGAGCCAGTTACACCAGAAGATTTGAATGGAACAGCAGTGATTTTCACACTCTTGTGTTTGTTCTCTGCCTGTGCCAGTTGTGCCAGAAATTCTAAATGAGATGACAGTATTTATAAGAACTCTGTCTTTTCTGTGCCTTGAAGTCATTGCATTGACCTAAGTTTTTCAAAACTTTTTGAACACTGCGGTGAAAACGAAGAGGAAGGAATTCCTCGGGATTTGCAAAATTTGATCAATTGAGAGAAAGAGAGGCGTGCTAAGCCTTAATGAATGAAATCATGCTTGTTAGTGTGAGTACTGAGAAGGACCCTAGCTTTGATCCAGATTGGTTCTACACTGTCTTCAGCGCGAGCGATTTGTCGCTTTCTTAAAAACTTTCAAAAAAATGTTTTGCGCGGTCCTGCGAAGACATGTGTGGAATCGCTCTTGAGATTGTGCAGCTTAGGATCGCTCTCAGCCTCGAGACTCAACCCCTTTGCTTTCAAACCTTGAACTTGGATTCAGAATGTTCAAAGGACAATCATGATGTGAGGCCTGTGTGGCCAGTTTGAAGCAGCCCTCGAACAAGAGGCACCAAAGTCAGATCAAGAGATCAGATGTCGTCAAAAGAAGCTTGCAAAGCTAGATCAGAAGCACCCCTCGAACTAGGGGCAAAAAATATCCGATGTGCTCGAAGAGCCAAAGGTGGATCTTCTGCAAATCAATACAACAGCCACTCTCCTGGATACAGAGGGCTTCAATCTCAAAACCATTTGGCATGGACTTGTTACACTTTTACCCTTTGAGAGGCTCGCTGGGCCGAAAACCCGGAAGGGCGACCCAGGCAAAAGTTAGAGCAAGAAAAAAATACAAAAAAAGAAAAAAGAAAAAAATACAAATACAAAAAAGAAAGAAAAAAAAAAAAAAAGAAAAAAAGAAAGAAAAAAAGAATGAAAAAAAAAGAAAAAAAGAAAAGAAAACAAAGCTCGCAAGGTCGAAAACCTGCAACAGGCGCCTTGGCAAAAGTTAGAGCATAAAAAGGAGAGGTTAAATACCCGAGTGTACCTTAACCCCGAACTACGTAAGGCTTGATTCCCATCTTTGGGATACGTAGGCAACTTCATTCTGAAGTCCAGCCTAAAACACTTCAAATTCAATTGTGTCCATGAAATGGTTTTGATCATCTTTGCCTTCTCTGTATCCGAGAGTCGGTTGTGATCGTCGCTCTGAAGGATTGATTTCAATGCTGCGGTCATCCAAACAAGGGGCAACTTTCCGTTGCCATTCAACGCTGCGGTGTCATTCAAACAAGGGGCAACTTTCCGTTGCCATGCAGTGTCCTTCAGACAAGGGGCAATTTTCCATTGCTATGGTCCGAGGTTGCGCATCTCAAGAGTAGGTTCCGTGCTTGTTGAGCATTGGCCGTTTGCAAAAATAGTTTTTGAGAATTTTTACTGAGGTTGACTAATTCTCTCGAAAATTATTCCATTTCCAAAACTGGACCATTTTCTTGGACCCAAAAAAGGAAAATTTTCAGTGCTCATAGCCTGACTTGCATGATTTCAAATCAAAAATCGAATAAGCATGTTAATCTAACTTTCATGTTGGTCAAAATTGTTTTAAAACAAAAAATGGTCAAAATGATGAACTAGGGGCACAGTTGAGTCAGGTGTTCTGTCTTTTCCCCATTCAACATACTTGCCAAGAAGGGCACTCTACCTGCCAGAAGAGGGCACAACTGAAGTTAGCAAAAAGGGCTGAAAGCTCTCTCGTCCTCCAAGCAGCGAGGTATCAAGCCATGTGCGAAGCATAAATTGGAATGGGGCGAGATGTTCCACTTCCTCATCTGGACAGATCTAACCACGTCCAAACTCCCCAGCAGGGCATCATCAACCGATGTTAGCTGCAGATTTGCTACACACCCAGTTGTGGCACAACCCTCTGTGGGAAAGTTCACTGTTGTAAGCGGAAGAAAGAGAATCTAGCAGAATGCTAGGGGCAAGAGCCCGCAACTTCTTGTCTATCCACCAACCACTCTGGGGAGGGATGAAAAATGAGAGATTGAAGAATAGAGAGATGTGCGCTGAGAGAAAAAGTGAGAAAAGGGCTTTTTCAGAAAAACAGAGCTTGAGGGCCGAGTGATGTGAGAATCACAAATGAGAAAGGGTGGGAAATAATACCCGGTGAAACAGGCTCCCTGTGCACGTCTGTGTGTCGTTTTTGTTTCGTTTTATCTCGATTCTTGTTTTGAGTCGTTTCGAGTGTCAATAGATGTGTTTAGGTTGTTTACCTTTGTTTTCTTTTGTTGAGTCTTTTTCGCTGTGTTCAGTCGTAGGCTCAATACCCGGTTAAGAACTCATTTCTTAATTTCAAACAAAATCAAATCATCTTGTGCTCAGAGTGCCGTGCCATTCTCCACATTTGTGCAAAACAGATTCGTTCTTTCATAAAACTGCAGGGCCCACCCCCGATAAGTGTGAACAGTAAAACCAGGACCTATCTGAAGCTATGTGGTTCCGGACTGCAAAATAAAAGCAAAAGAGGAAAACGTCGGGTATCTGAGTTTGTTTCAACTTCAGTAAGTTCCGAGACTACATCCCGTGTGTACCTCTTCAGGCCTTGCCAGTGCTCCGAAGTATGAGTGTACCTCTACCTCAAGCTCAAGATCAAGTCTGCTTCAAGCCAGAATAGTGTATCAATCACACCTCATTCCCATAGTGTATCAATCACACTTCATTCACTTAGTGTATCAATCACACTTCATTCATTCAGTGTATCTAGCACACTTTATTTGCTTTAGTGTATCAATCACACTCCATTCACTTCGTGTATCTATCACACATAGTCATTTGCTCCACTTAGTGTATCTAACACACTCCATTTGCCTTGGTGTATCAATCACACTTCTTTCATTTTGTGTATCTATCACGCACATTCCTATTTTGTGTATCTATCACACACATTCTCGTTTTGTGTATCCATCACGCACATATTCACTTTTGTGTATCTATTACACTCTCACTCAGTGTATCAATCACACTTCACTCACTTTGTGTATCTATCACACCATTCTTCTCTTCATATCACATGTTTGCTTTGTGTATCAATCACACTCTATTTGCTTCATGTATCTGTCACATGTTTATTTAGTGTATCAATCACACTTCTCTCATTTTGTGTATCAATCACACACATTCTCATTTTATGTATCTATCACACCCATTCTCACTTTAGTGTATCAATCACACACTTTATTGCATTCAGTGTATCAATCACACACTTTATTGCAAGTGTATCAATCACACACTTCATTGCATTCAGTGTATCAATCACACGTTTCATTTCATTTAGTGTATCAATCACCACCCACTTCATTACATTCCGTGTATCAATCACACTCTCTTCACTTAGTGTATCTATCCACACACATTCTCATTTTCTGTATCTATCACAACACATGTTCACTTCAATTACTTTTAGTGTATCCATCACACTTCATTACCTTTTGTGTATCTATCACGCACTACCCACTTTATTCCCTTAGTGTATCAATCACACTTCATATATCCAGTATATCCATCATACTCCTCCTGTTCACTAAGTGCATCTATCACACTTTGTGTTCACATTTAGTATATCAATCATACTCTTGTTCACTAAGTGCATCTATCACACTTCGTGTTCACCTTTTAGTATATCAATCATACTTGTTCACTAAGTGCATCTATCACACTTCGTGTTCACATTTAGTATATCAATCATACTCTTGTTCACTAAGTGCATCTATCACACTTCGTGTTCACCTTTAGTATATCAATCATACTTGTTCGCTAAGTGCATCTATCACACTTCGTGTTCACCTTTAGTATATCAATCATACTTGTTCACTAAGTGCATCTATCACACTTCGTGTTCACATTCAGTATATCCATCATACTTGTTCACTAAGTGCATCTATCACACTTCGTGTTCACCTTTAGTATATCAATCATACTTGTTCACTAAGTGCATCTATCACACTTTGTGTTCACCCTTTGTGTACCATCACACTGTGCTCACCGCACTCAGCTACTGTATCTATCACATTATGCTTCATGTAGTGTATCTATCACGTGCTCACTTTGTGCATCAATCACACACACTTATTTTGTGTATCAATCACACGCTCACTTTGTGTATCAATCACACAGCTTACTTTGTGTATCAATCACACGCTCGCTTTGTGCATCAATCACACACTTTCTCTTTATGCATCTGTCACACTATGCTCATCTTGTGTATCCATCACGCTTTGCTTCATACAGTGTATCCATCACACTGCACTTACCTTGTGTATCCATCACGCTTTGCTTCATAGAGTGCATCCATCACACTCGCTTCACTTTGTGTATCTACCACACACGTTCACTTTTTGTATCTATCACATGCTCCCTTTGTATATCCACCACACACATTCGCTTAGTGTATCTATCACATATTTGCTTAGTGTATCCATCACACTTGTTTCGCTTAGTGTATCTGTCACACTTTGCTTCACTTAGTGTATCAATCATATAGTGTATCCATCACACTCTCTTCACTTTGGTGTATCCATCACACATGTTTGTCCACTTAGTGTATCCATCACACTTTGTTCACTTTTGTGTATCTAACGCACATGTTCGTGAGAATTGCATAATTCTCTTACATCCTTTCTGCATGAGATGTAGGTTGGTTCACATTTACTTGCTTGCATAGCATTCGCTTAAAATGTTGCATTTATTTTGCATAATTGCTTCATTACAGCATCCTTTGCACGATCATAAATTATGCACTCGCATTGTGCATCACTTTGCATCCTGCCCCTGAACTACGCTGGTTTGATTCCTTGCAAAGGGATACGTAGGCAGCCTGCGGGCACAACCATTTATGCATCTATATTTTGTTTGTCCAAGTCTTCGGCCTTGTCAAAAATGGGTCGTCTCTGGGCTTTGACACTCACTCCCGTCATTGTTATGACTTACGAGTTCTGTCAAAGAGGGGCAACTGTAGACACCCCATTTTTGACCGCCCACAAGACTTGGGCACTACTGATGGTTTGCTCGGTGTTGAGAGATGTGCAGGGCACAGGTTCGATTTCTTCGGCAAAGAGAGAGGCAAATCTCAACTTCACACCCCGTTTTGGACCACAATTATTTTGGATGGTTTTTAGACTTTAAAAACCTCTCTTTCAAAACATCTTTTTTGAAATAAAATTCTCACGATGTTCCGACGCTCGCATTTTGGTAAATGTTGCGCTTTTCGGTAAACCGGGCAAGGACAAAGTGGAAGTGAATGAAAGAGAGATGAAATCTTTGAAAAATCTTTCAAAACACCTTGCTTAGGGGTTTGAAGTTGAAGAGAAGAGGAAGAAGAGGGGAGAAATCAAGTTAGAAAAAGAGGTTCGGCATGGATCCGGGTAGAAGGGAGTCGAGCAGCCCTCGCTGCATCGAGCTTATTTGTCTATACACTTGGAGTTAAGCTATGAGGCCACCCATATTTGAAAAGAAGACTTCCGGGGCTTCATTTTTCATTCAAGAATCTCCTAGAGCCAAGTCAGGGTGGAGGAGATATGATTGATTGAAGCTGGGCATCATCCCGGTTCGATCGAGTTTGCGCGGCTTCACGGAAAAGGGCATAACTTTTTGCACAGGAGGAATTTTGATGCAAGGTTTGCGCCATTGGAAAGCTAACTTTCGGGGCTTCAATTTGCATATCCACCGGTACTTTTTTGACCTCGGAATCATCTATCGGCACTATATTTTGCCGACCGGCAATATATAGTGCCGACCGGCACTTTATTTTGGCCGATGATCATTTTTTTTGGCCGGTTTGCACCCTTTGCACCCTCCAAGCCTGGTGCATACCAGCTGTGCCAGCTGGGATGCACAGAACCAGATCCACGTGCATACATGTGCATATTTTGCACCCTTTAACCACCTTTTGGCCCCTTTTGTGCACCCTTTGCTCAAGGCTTCTTGAGGAAGCCTTGACCCCTTGTCTTGGCTTCCTCAAGAAGCCTACCAGCTGTCCAAGCTTCTCCAACAAGCCTTGACCTCCCCTTAGACCCCTTTGACCCTTTGTAGCTTGTCTTAGAAGCTTAGCATTGCCTATATAAAGAAGCCTCCTTCTCCTTTGTCTAGGGTTAGAGATTCTTGAGCAAAAAAACCAGAGATATAGATACATATCTGATATAGATACATATATCCCTCCATCTCTCACTATATCTCTCTCATTCAACCTCCAAACACCCTTGTTCTTGGGCTATTCCTTCACCAACCCATAGCACAACACCACCACTTCCATTTCCAGAATTTGGGAGGTCATTTGCAGAGCTTAGGAGCACTAAAACTTGGTCCAAGAGGTGCTGGTTTGTTGGTCTACAAGGGAAGTTTCTGCGACCGGCAACATTAAGTGCCGACCGGCCATTTATTCAGTGCCGATAACTTTATCTCCAGCCGATAGATATTGTACACGGCCGGTGGTGTTTTATTCAGCCGGTGGTGCTCCAAAGTGTCCAGGGAAGCATCCTTGGGATCTGTGCAAATTTTTGAGGAGTAGGGCAGTGTAAACAGAGGCAACAGTGGCATGGTGTGGGTTTCCAAGCAAGGCGAGCCAAACATACATTATTCACGCATCCCGAGGCAGGGCTGCGGCCACCTCCTTTTTGGCATTTAATTTGTTAATTAATTAGAAGTTTTGTAATAATTAATTTAGTATTCGGACTGTATTATTCTTTTGGTCCCTCCGTGCGAGGGCAAATTTGTAATAAGTGTGGGTGAGTGTGTGTATGTCTTCCAACCCCCATTTCTTTCTTCCCTTTTATTTACCTGCTTATGATGGTAGATTAGGGCATATTTAAAATTAGCATACCTTATGCAATGCATGCGTGCATCCATGCATTTGTTGACATGCATCGGGCTCGGTACATCATACAAACTGCATTGTATTTCAAATCTAACTTGAATACGTGTTACTCGTGCATTTCACATACCATGTTTAGGATAGCCGAGCCTGTCTTATTGCACTCTGTATGCGTCGCATTAGTCATCTTAACATGAGCTAGGTCATGCATATTTTGCTAACTAGTTTCTTGTTTTGGCACGGAGTACGATGTAAGTATTTATGCTTTAGCATATCGCATGCGTGTGAATGTTGCCATGACAGTATGCTTACCATGCGGCTAAGTGCTTATATGAGATAAACTGTTTGAATGCCTGTGGGTGGAGGTTGGATTGCTTGAGTTGGAATAACTCATTGAAATCCGTATTTTAGCCTACTTGCGAGTAGCAATTTCAAACTGTTTTCCAAACAAACGGATATGCAATGCTTGTTTCCAAATTAGGCAATCTAGTCTATACTTGTTTGCTGTGCGCATAACATAGTAATTCTAGGCTAATAACCGGAATAAGAACACATAACGTTTTCAAAATCGGATATCACGGTTAGTAGAGGCCGGTCTTCGGACCGGGCGAAAGGGGGTGCTCATAGCTGACCTTCCCATCGTACCCAAGCTCCCGAGCCAAGACATTTGGTGATGACGGACACGTGGCCTTCGGCACCGAGTCAGGGTTTCCTAAATTTCCCATTTTAAAAATATTTAGGTGGCGACTCTGTACTTGGCAAAGCAGTCCATGTTTGGCACTTCTTTCAAAAAATCTGTTTTCAAAATCGATTTGCCGGATTTGGACTCTTTGGTTCAAGATTAAGAACCGTGACATTTGAGCCCTTGAACTGTAGTGACCCCAATATGAACGGAACGGGACTTAACCCTCCCGGGACGTTCGGGGACGTCTACAATATGCTTTTATCCCAATTCATCCAAGGAATAACACATTTCCCACATTTCGAGCATTCTCGACAATTTAGTCATTTCAAGACTATATCAATATTTTGAACAACAACTTCCAAAATCACAATTCTCATATTTCATGAAACTCATCATTTATATAAATATAAATAAGAAATTTTCAAAAAAAAACATTCATTCATTTTAACACCCGAAGAAAATATGGCCGTTTCATCCATGAATCCTCAACATCTTTTAAAAACCCCCAAATTTCTAGATTTTCTCACCACAACTTTACACCTCCAAAACATTTGAAAGAATCTCACCAAAAACATCTTTCTTCTATCAATATATTTCAAATTCCTCAAGTGATTATTTAAAAAGGAATAAAAGATAAACCCACTTTCAAAATCACTCATCTTCTTGAGCCAACAACCAAATTTCAAGCTATCAAAAAGGGGTTTCGAAATTTAACCAAATCTTGCAAAAACATATATATAACTCTAAGAACATCCCTACCTAAAGTTTGGAGAAGAAAGGAGATGAAACCCCCAAAATCCAAGTTGTTGGAACATGATCTCCACCGCACACAACGAAACCCTCGAGAAGTTATCCAACTTTGATAAAGAAACTATGGGCAAAACTCTAATGAATTTAAAGAGATCAAAGATTGATCTTGTTTGGTGTATGAAATGTAGAGAGAATGGAGAGAAAAGAGTTTTTAGAGAGAGAGAGATACAACAAAAGTGAGATACACTCAGCCCAAAGAGAAGAAAAGCAAAAAAATTTGGACTCACTTACCACCGCACGTACGGCACCCATGCCCACACGTGCAGAGCGTGCCTCCTGCATGTACGGTTTATCCCTGCACGTGCGGCCCTCTCTCTCCTGCACCTGCTGCTTCACGTTCATTTATTTCAGTATGCACCCAGGACACCCCATGTTTTCCACACGTGCGGCCCCTCTCCCGCACGTGGGGCCCAAGCCCCCGCACGTACGGCTCTGGTCCTCCAACTCGAAGAATTCTCAACTCAACTCCCGACACTCCGAACCCAACCTTGCACCCTCTGGAACAAGTGAAGTACTCGAGATTGAATTAAATACGAACAAAAATTTTGAGAAAGAGTTTTCAACAGCAATATACCCAGCATAACTTAAAGAGGGACGAGACGAATTACGTACCGATCAGCACATTTTTCATGATCCCTAACATAACTCCATCATTATTCTTATAACAACATACATTTTCAATTATAAAAATTTTTCAAAACTACGATGTGTAATAAGATGGAAGATGATTTTGTAACAAATTACTTAATCATATTTATTAAGAAAGTATTACTTAAGTTTTTTATGTCGAGCGTATCATAAATGTTTATATATATTATTAAAAGTGGTGATTACAATATTTAACTTTAGTAGATGGAGACATATAATAGTTAATATTTTTGTTTATTTAATGTAGATAAAAAAAATACATTTAATTTTATTTTTATTCTCAATTATATTGATAAATAATATCTGATTAATAATAATATTCATTTTTTTTGTATTTTTTTTTTTTTTTTGTTATAGGAAAATCCTCCCTACCCTCCCGCAGGTCCAAGGCAACGTCCCTTGCAGAGATCACCAGGGTGTACTGTTAGCCGTTCTGAGCGATGAGACTATAACTTGAGAACTTGGCCCGACCTCCCAAGACAAGTTCCGCTTAAGTCAGGACTCGCACAGCGGGGGAGCATTGAACCCACACCAAGTACTGATTAGACAACTTGAGGTCCAACCTCCTAACCAACTGTGCTTCGCCCAGAAGATTGGCTCAGGGAGGAGGGAATTGAACCTGCGACCTTGGGGCTTAAACCCCAAGTCTTAACCACAATGCCACCCACCCCTAGATTTTTTTTATTTATTTATTTTTTTTTTTTGTGATAGTATAAATCAAAATTTAAAATTTTATAATAATTTTTTTGTTAAAAAATTAGATGTGCTTTTGATCTTCTCAAAGCTCAAATCTTAGATCCGTTTCGAATTGTGAAAATTACAATACTTAAATCACATCAGTTTATAAACTTACATCTATTTATCGTAAGGATCAATTAACTTTCCATAGTCATTGGTCATGTTTGTTTTGTAGACTAATTTATTAGTTCAGATTAATATTTTTTAAAATATTATTATTAGGAATATTAATCTTTTTAAAATGTGTTGTATTCTATGTTTGAATCTCTATTTTGTGCTTCAACTTTCTTAACATATCATATCCACTAAACCAACTTTGCATATCAAGTCTAGAAGTACTAAAACCAACTTATATCAAGATCTTGATACCTACGAAGTGCTTCCCATGGAGATATATATGTGATGGACTACTATATATATATATATATTTACTATAACAAAAAGCATTTTTGACAACATTTTTTAGTAACCAAACAAAAATTTAGTTGCCAAAGATATATAATTGGCGACAGAATATTTATGGTCTCTAAAAAATAAAATTTTGAAGACAAATTTAAATTTTTGGTCGCTGTTGAGTTTGGCGCCAAGTGAAAATTCTACGCGGGAGCACTAAAAAATTTTTGACAACCAAATTAATTTATTGCGACGGAAATTTCAATCACCAATTGTGTTTGTTTGGCGACAAACATTATTTAGTTTCTGAAAATCTGAATGATATTTATGGCAACTGAATTAAGTTGGTCGCCAATAAATTATTTGTCTTTGCCCTAATTTTTTATTGCCAAAAATAGTTGACTGAACATTTTGAGTGAATAAAGAAACAATTGACCATTACTTCACCATCTCATTTTCTCACTCCATTAGAAACGGCACATCACAGGTATGCTCTTCTTCTTCTTCTTCTTCTTCTTCTTTCTCTCTCTCTCCCTCTCCATTTTGCTCTCTCACGCCGCTAAATGCAAAAGGCACAGCAGCGCTGGGTGGCGCCAATTGTGACCTTCTCTTTAGGTCGCTGCCCTCTTCTCTTCTATGTCTCTGATATTCTGAATGTATTTCCTCTCCCTCTCCCTCTCCCTCTCCCTCTCCCTCTCTCTCTTGCTTTCTCGCGCCACCGAATGCAAATGGCACAGTAGTGCTGAACGACAACAGATCGTGACCCTCTCTTTGGGTCGCGCCTTCTTCTATTCTTTGTCTTTGATATTCTGAATGTATTCCATCTCCCTCTCTCTCTCTCTCTCTCTCTCCCTCTCCCTCTCCCTCTTGCTCTCTGGCGTCGCCAAATGCAAATGGCACAACAACGCTGGGTGACGTCGATCTTTGGGTTGTTGCCCTCTTTCTTCTCTGTCTCTGATTTTACAAAATTTTCATCTTCACTTTCTCAACCGCAACTGAAACCCACAGAACCACAAATATATCTTCTCATTGTCTACCAATCCCAACTCTTTTAATTCATAAAAGAGAATATATGCCTTTAAATTCTCTCTCTCTCTCTCTCTCTCTCTGCCCCCCCTCTCTCTCTCCTAGGAAGAGAGTTGTTGTTTTTCTAAGTCATTCAAAATCACAAAGGAGACCAACTACCCACTAAGCAAAACTTTACCCAAAAATAAAAAAATAAAAAATACAGACAACAAGATGATCTTCTTTTCTCAGTGAAAACCTTTTTCTTTTTCTTTTTCTTTTTTTCTAATAAAAATGAAATAGAGAAGAGAAAGAAGAATAGAGAGAAAAGAAGAACAAAGAGGGAAAGAGAAGTAGACATAACAAGAGAACAAAATGAAGGGAGAGAGGAAGATGCGAGAGACTTATATCTTGTATTTAGAGTTTTTGTATATTTGAATTGAAGTGTTGCGTTGGCCAAATACTCCACTGTTTGTTTTTATTTTGGAGTTAAGGTTGGTGTATTCGCGTGTTTTGCCATCCATGACTTTTTTTATTTTTATTTTATACCAACATCATGTGTAAACCACCACACCAAAGAAAATAAATAATAAAAAAAACCTCCAAAATAGTGGATGGCAAAACACACGAATACACCAACCTCTTCTTTTCTCTTCCCTATGAGGAATTCATAAGCAGTTTGAAATTGGTCATATAAGAGTTTAAAATTAATGTTTAAATTCATAGAAGTAGTGCTTTTTATATACAAATAGAGTTTTTTTTTTTTTTTTTGCTTGTAATTTTTGCTTATAATTTTTTCTTGTAGGTTTTGACTTGTATGATGCCATGTCATGCCATTGCTTTAATTGATATTTATTTTTGCTTCAATCCAAGTTTCCAATCTATGCGCATAACACTAAACTGACGAAATTAGAAACATGCTTTTGGCGCTTAGGTTGGGAATACTTGATTCAATTGTTGTCTAAATTAGAAGTACAATCATTTATTTAGATGTGTAGATCACATTTTGATTTGATATATAGTAATATAATCGAATCATTTATTTTGCACATATCTATGGCGAGTAAGTATGACAAGTAATGTAGACAATTAAAAAAATTGAAGACAAGACATGAGTATCTTTACATGTTATTTGACATTCATTTCATGCCCATAACTCTCCATTAATTTCATGTATAGTGCGATTTTAATTTAAACTTTGATTTACAATTGCCAAGGTTATAGGTTATCGGTTAATGTAGAAAGATAAAAAAAGTTGCACTCGTTCATTGGGGGCAATTACTACATCAGGTAATCTTTGACTATTTGTTAAGGCATTTTTAATTTATTTAGAGAATTTTGGCATTTTTTTTATTAAATTTGTGGCTGTTCAAGGATTCACTTATTGTATTCTTAGTTTCTTTTTTACTATTGTGAATGTATCACAACACCTACATACATAAAAAGATAGAATCGTAATGTTTTGAGCATTCATGATGTGACAAACAATTAGATGACCCAAGGAACTATTTGATATGTAAATAAGATAATACCAAATATGCTGATTAAAGGGTGGCTGTTGTGTTTTACTTCAAAAATCTGAATTCCCTGTCTAACTCAACAAATAAATAAGCCAAATTGCTAAAATAGATGAATATGTTTTTACAAAAATAACTAAACTAATATATAACAATTTGAAGACCATAATTTATTAAGCAATTCTAATTTATATGTCAATGTCATCACTACTATATGATTCTTTTTCACCCTTTACTCTACATTGCATGCTCTACTTGAATAGTAATTTTTGTTTATCAGTTATTGTTGTTAATACAACTTGTCAATCAATTACATATGTGTAATTGAGTTAAAGGTATATTTTAGTAGGGGTTGGGATGGGTGCTGTCATAGCATCCAACTGTGACAGTAACAGACCCACTGTTTGGGTAGTTGATTTGGTGAAGGAAAAAAAAAAGGAAAACAAGTGCTGCTACAATACAACCTAGCCAAACATCAATACTTTGTTGTGAAAGTGAGACTATGTCATTTCACATTTAAAGTTTTGATTAATTGAATGGATTAGATGAAAAAAAAAAATTGAATGGAAATATGTGATTTCCATTCAATTTTTTCCCACCTAATCCATTCAACTAATCAATACTTTTTCACAATGGAGAATTGTTTTTTCTGTTTTTTAAACGTGAAACGACATAGTTTCACTTTCATAACAAAATATTGATATATGGTTAGGTTGTAGCAACACTTGTTTCCAACTTTCCTTTCTTTTCTTTTTTTTCTTTTTTTTTAATATAACAAAGCAACTACCTAAACAGTGGGCCTTTTGCTGTCACAACAAAGGGCTGTGACAGCACCCACCCCAATCCCATTTTAGTATATGTTTTCATTGTGCATTCATAAATGGGATAAGACCACTTACATATTGAATATTAGTGTATATAATAACAAAGGAATTTCACTTAACATTGGCTTTGTAGGTGACCAAATATGGATAAGTGTTGGATGTTACTTAAGAATAGGATGAGTTCCCAGTATCGAGATGGGGTGAAGGCTTTTGTTCAGTTCGCAATGTCAAATGTAGGGCCAAATGATAAGATTCCTTGCCCTTGTATAGACTATTCGAATTGTGAACAACACACTAGTAAAATTGTGGAGTATCATTTGGTCGTGAAAGGGATGTCCCCTTCTTATAAGACTTTGGTGTATCACGGGGAATCTGTTCCCATGAATCAATCTCATCCATTGAATGATGACAACCACAATGACTTTGGAAGTGTTGGGGATAGAATGGAAGAAGATACAGACAGAGATCAAGATGAATTCTTAAATTTGTTAGAAGATGTTTACATGGGGACTATCATAAATGATAATGAAAATATGGGGGAAAGGGAGGGGGGAGGACAATGATGATGATGTAGCTAATAATGTTGAAGAAGAGGATGTGCGCAACTTTGATAAATTGTTGAATGATGCTCAAAGAGAGTTATACCTTAGGTGTCGTAAGTTGTCTCTTTTATCATTTGTTATTAAGATGCTTCATGTGAAGGTGTTGAACAAGTGGAGCAATAAGTCATTCAACATGTTGTTGGGGATATTAAAGGACTTTCTACCAGTAAGTGATCAAGTGATTTCATGGACCCTTTATGAAGCTAAAAAATTCTTACATGACTTAGGCTTAGGATATGTGACGATTCATGCATGTAAGTATGATTGTGCACTTTTTTGGAAAGAGAATGCAAATTTGGAAAATTGTCTGATTTGTCAAGAGTCCAAATACAAGTTGAATGATGAAAAAGGTAAGAAAATTCCTTATAAGATCTTAAGATACTTCCCGTTGACACCAAGGTTACAGAGATTACATATGTCGAGAAGAAAAACAGCTATAGATATGAGATGGCACAAAGAAAAGTGAGTAGATGATGGAATATTGAGACACCTGGCTGATGGTGAAACATGGAAGGATTTTGATAGGCAATATCCTATGTTTTCTTAAGAGGCTCGAAATGTAAGGTTAGGGTTGGCCACTAATGGTTTTAATCCTTTTGGGAACATGAGCAACTCGTACAGTATGTGGCTTGTGATTGTTATGCCTTACAACTTGCCTCCTTGGAAATGTACGAAACAATCATTTAATATGTTGTCATTGCTTATCCCTGGACCATAAGAACCAGGTAGAGATATCGATGTTTACATACAACCATTAATTGATGAGTTGAAGGAGTTGTGGGAAGATGGTGTGCTTATATATGATGCCTCAATTGAATTAACTTTTCGAATGCATGTAGCGGTTATGTGGACAATTAATAACTTTCCTGCATATGGAAACTTATCTGGATAGAGCACGAAAGGTTATTTGGCTTGTCCCACATGTAACAAGAATGCATCTTTACAACGGTTGAGAGGTAAGATAAGGTACACATGCGCTCGTTGTTACTTGCCTGATGACCACCCTTGGCGTAGGAGTTGACTTTATAATGGTAAGACTAAGTTTGTGTCAAGACCTTTGGAGTTATCAGGGGAACAAATTTTAGAACAATTGGACTCAGGGACATACAGACCATTTGGAAAGCATCCAACCAATAAGAAAAGAAAAAGGGGAAATTCAGTATTGAATTGGATAAAAAAAAACATCTTTTTTGAGTTGCCATATTGGAAAAAACTTAAACTCCGACACAACCTTAATGTTATGTACATGGAGAAGAATATATGTGATAGTTTGCTTGGAACATTATTGAGTATAGATGGAAAGAACAAAGACACAGAAAAAAGCACGCATAGATTTGGAAGATATGAAAATAAGGAAGGAGTTGCACTTAAAGAGGTGTGCTAATGGATCATTTGAAAAGCCCCCAGCATTCTACACTTTGTCCTCAGATGAAAGACATGGTTTCTGTGAGTTTTTGAAGTTAACATATAATCATACAATGGGCTCTAAGTCATTTCAAGCTGCAATGTATAGAGAGGTGATACATTTGATATATTTTAAAGTGTGATTAAGTTAAAATTAATTTTGTATGTTTACTTTTTAATTTATGGAATTAGGGTACTGCGAAGGTTAGGACTGTGCAAAATACCGCCCAATCCGCTAAAATCGCACCGATCCGCATCAATCAGCACCGCTCTAACCGCTAACTGCGGTTTAAACTTTAAAATTTATAATCCACCAACCGAACCGCTCTGCTCCGCTATAGTTAATACATATATATTTTTTAGCCTCCAATGAAATATCAATGTAAAAATGAGTGTGCGAGATATTTAAGATATGAAATTTATTACAAATTAGTATTATATATATGAAACATATTATGTAAAATTACTTGTGTTATATATCTAAAAATATTATACAAATATAGTTATATATTATGTAAATGTATGATAATAGTTAGAATATTCTTAAATCGCCAATCCGCCAAAAACCACCCAAACCGCATTTTGTCAATCTGTTAATCCGCCAACCCGCCATTCGGTTTGTAATTTTACTCTCAAACCGCCCGAACCGCACCTCGTATACCCCTAGCGAAGGTTGACATTGTAGACTTCTACAAAGATTCCCATTAGAGCAAGAGAAAGGCGGATTGGATAGCCCTAATATGTGGTGAATTATGTGTAAGTATGCCAATTAATATAGTTACATATTTATGTAATTGGTTGTATTTGTTAAAGTTGTTTACAAATTGATAGGAAGCTTTGAAAAAGCGACGTAAAGAGTCTTTGGAGCCTGGGGCAGTACCTTTAACTCAAGAGCAGCTATCAATTGAGGTTCTTGGAACGGGTAAATCAAAATACATAAAGGATCTCGGAGTTGGTCAAAAACCATCCTCATCCAAATCTTCTGTTAGTCCACATGCACATGTTGAGGTGGTTTCAAGCCTACAAAAACAAATAGAGTCGTTGAAGAATTTGGCTAAGGTCCAACAAGAACAAATTGCAGCCCAGAACCTGGTAACACAAGAGCAAGCTAGAAAGATTGAAATGCAAAACAAAAGGTTTGAAGATATTGAGAAGTTTATGAGGATTTTCAAGCATCAAGCAAACATGCAGGTTGATAAAGAGGATTGTTCATCAGAGGAATTTTATTGACAACTTGCTCTGTAAGTATACTTTTTAGAATTTAATTTTCAGATCACTAAAAACACTTCACTTAATATAGTTGTTGAAACAAATTGCTGCTGTGATGCTCTTCAGTTGGTTGGTTTGCTGTGTTTGTTGATGTATTATTCTTCTTGATTGTTATTAGTTGATCCTTCCTCTTAATTATTGCTGGTTGATTATATTTTCGGAAATTGAAATTTGTGAGTTAGATGAATCCAAGTATTATTCACCTATTGTGACACACTATACTAGTATTGGCACTTAATTGGCCATGATTTTCATTTGTTATAAAAAAATAAAAATAAAAAACAGCCCGTTTCTAATACAGATTTGCATCTAAGTTGTATGGATCAAGTTCAGGATAAGAAATTAGTTATTGCTTTTGTGATAAATGGAATGTCATTTGAACTTGAAATCAATTTAGATGCTGACTTGGATATTATGAGTTGTGTATAGATCTTCAATTTCATCTTCTATTCCATGGTGCTCTCGTTGTCTATAACAAGCTTTGCTCTAGTCTTTAGGATATCAATACATCATAGTAGATTGTGTATAAAATAGTATTTTCATGTATGTGGTTGACACTAGCCCCAATTGGCACATATCATCATTTGTGGGCACAATACTATCAAACTATTCATATTCATTTTAATTTTTATTTGAGCAACTTTTTGACCTTAATGTAAGTGAAAACAACCTCAAGTTTAAGAGTTAGGGCTAAATGATTTCAATTTAGTCATGCAAGTAAGTGTAGTACTTTGGATGAAATCTCATTCCATTGGTAGCTCTTACTCAGTTGATATTTGCTCTTGTTTTGGAACCTTGAAATTGGATTTGATCAGTATTCCATTATGACAGAATTTGAGTTAGATTTTGGTTGGACAATATGAGACTGATTTACAAACTTGTAGTGATATTGCTTGTAATTAGTTCATATATGCCAAGTTTTAATTGGTGAATCATATGTTACTTTTTGGTTTTGGTATATTGAAATCTTGTAATTTACTGTAGGAAAATTTGCTCCTAATTTGTTCATCTATAATGTGAAACCAATGTTTTGAGACCAAGAACTTTATTAGTAACATTTTAATATTGTAATTTTTTTACATATGTTTGACAGATTGGCAATGGATGGAACATAGCTTGCGGAGTATCAAAGGATTACATTTTGAATTTTTGGATATATTTTGTCATAGATTTTTGTTATGAATTTGCAAGCTTGGAAGTTTCTTTGGAATTACATGTTTGAAGTTTGGGATTGTAAGGGCTTTGTACTTATGTTGGATGTTTTGGATTTGATATTTTGCTTATAGTTAATATGCTACTACTTTTGAATTAAGTTTATATTTTGAATGCTTTGCACAAGTGTGTTAAATTGAATTATATTTTGCTTATGTTTATAGGTTTATGAATTATATACTGAACAGGGAAATTGTAAATTTTTGGTTACAAGTTTTTCAGTTGTATATTTACTTTTGGTGACACTTTGTTTTTGTTGCTAAAAGTCTGTGTGAATAATTTTTTTAGCGACCCAAAACTTGATTGGTCGCCAAAAGTTTTAACATTCAACAACCAATTCATTTAGTCGCTGAAAAATATTTTTAGCGACGCATTTATATGTCGCTAAAACCTAACATGTCATCCGCTTAAGGCTACTTTTAGTGACTAAATGTTAATTTATGGCGACAAAATTTTAGTCTTTTGGCGACTGAAGTATTTGGTCGCCGATTTACTTATAAAGTTTACCATAATTTATTTGGTCGCCAAACCATTTAGTGATAGGGTTTCAACAACCGATTTTATTGATGTCGCAGATACTTTCAACAACTAAAATTACACTTTTGGTGACTAAAAAAAAGGTCGCTAAAAGTGCTTTTTTTTGTAGTGATTTTTTTTTTATTTTATAGAAAAATACAAAACTTAATATATTGCATATTTTATAAGAAGTTGTCTAATAAAGTATATCATAATACAAAATAGATCTCAAAAGGGCTAAAGAGAACTCCATGCAGGGAGCATACGAGTCTCTACATAGGAATAAAAACAAACATTCACATAAGGAAGAGAAAACCTGTAATAATCCAACCCTCTCATGTGCTTTAAGTTCTTAATTTTATGAATAATTATTGTTTGATGTGAAATTCCATGTGAAATTGTGTTTAGTTATGTGAATTATATGGTTATGAAATCATATCTATCGGTTATGAGAAAAATATGTTGAAATTGAGACATTTGGACTAAAAATTGGAAGCCTTAGAGGCGCGATAAACCGAAAATGACTTTACAGTTATGATCAACATGATTTGTAGGACATAATATAAATTTTGTAAAAAATTTGATTTGTAACGAATTAATTGGAATTATTTAGACTTAATAAATATATGAGCCTTGTGAGACTTAGTCACCCAAGACATAAAATAAAAATAAAAAAGATATCCTCTGGGAAAGCTCTAGAGAAAAGAAAGAAGAGAAAAGAGAGAGAAAGATAGAAGATCAACCAAGGCTTGAAGATTGAGGAGATTAGTAGGAGATTCAAAGAGTAGGGTTTAAGGTATGTGTAAATCAACTAAAATACTCTAAATCTCACTCTAATTGTTTAGCATCAAGTTGTGAAATGAAGTTTTCCACTCATCTAGCTTAGGGTTATGGAAATAATCACTTATTTGGGAAAGTATCCATCAAAATTATCAAGATTCATTTTTTGATCTAATTGAGAGTTGATTCTTGTATCTTAAGGTGTCTTGAATTAGCTTTAAAGGACTTATCTTCTAATCTTTAATCCTTGCATGTTTGAACTCCTATATATATATATATATATATATGTTTTTGTATCTATTTGCTTAACCATGAGAAGATGAAGGATTGGAAGAAATATGATTATTTGAATTATACTTGTTTCACTAAAAAGGAGTTATGATCTATTTAAGTTTGAGAATCATGTTTATATGTTCCTATGTTGTGTTATTGAAAGGAATTTTGCTTGTAATTGAGCCTTAAGATGCCTTTGAAAAGTTGATGATTTTTGATGACTTTCGGACTGCTCAAAACAGAGCCAAACCACACATGCGGGAACACAGTCGCACGTGAGGGGCTCACAGTCGCACGTGCGGAAAACAGGGGAGACAGAAGTTAGCTTTCTTAAATAGAAGCACGTGCGGCACACCCTCCGCACGTGCGGTAAGGAACCTCTGCACGTGCGGGATAGGAGAAAATTTATGCTATCTTTTGATGCCCCTTTTGAATAAACCCACTAATCTGTATATTTTATGCCTCCGAAACACCTATAAAAAAATAAAAGGGAAGTGAACAATAAGAAATAAAGATAAAAGGTAAGAAACTAAGAAAAGAGATGCATTACTTATCAGTTTTTGTGTGGGATGTGTAGATCACTCACCAGAAGGGACCACTGCATGATTGAATCACTATGAGTAATAGTAATGTAAAACACTTATGTTTCTTTTGATACATTAATGCATGGTTTTCTGACATTATGTTATTTGAATGATTGAGTTAAAAGAAATGGAATATAGAATGTAATATGAGATGGGATTTATTTATGGTGTTATTATTGGGCATGAGGTCGTTCTGTTATTATTGGGCCCAAGGCCGTTCTGCTATATTTGGGCCTGAGGCCGTTTGTTAGTCAAAAAGGACATACATGAGTTACATACACGCTTTACATTGTGCAAGGCACACGCCGTTTACATGCTTTAGTACATTATTATTATTCACTAAACTTGACTCATTTCGTATTCATGTATGTTTTGTAGGTGATCCTCCTAGAGATCAGCCCTAAGGCAGTTCCAGGAGTCTTTTGATAGTCCAGTTTGTCAAACCTCCCAAGTTAAACCCTTTTGTTCTATTTTGGGGTTTCTTTTGGATATTCCTTTTTGTGCTACAGATATATATACATATACTAATATGTAAATTATGGATCATTGCCCTTTTATTTCGTATGGCATGTCGTGGTTTGTTGTTTTATAAACAATATATATATATATATATATATTTGGATGTATATGATATGTGTACTCAAATCTTGGCATCTAGACACCGCTCAATGGAAGTTTTCTCTTTGTCATTGTAATTGCTTCCGTTTTAGGCCCCGATTTTGTATAAATATTTATTGACTATTTTGTTTTGAGACTTAAACACAGGCTGGTCATGTCCAAACTTTTAGAGACAGGTTTGTATCGTGACAGTTGGTATCAGAGCACGCGTCAATATCTCACACACGCGTCCATTGAGCTATAAGGAGTCTAGAAAAGACTTAGGCTACCTGCACGATGTTCTTCCATGTCGTTATTGACTCATAATTAATGGCTATATGCACTTATGTCTCTCTTTGTGTGTGTATTATAATCTTTTGATATGTAGATCATGGTGAGGACGAGAATGGACGATATGACAGACTGTACCTCCGCATGGCTTTATCAGTTAGAAAGAATGATTGCGGATATGGCAGAAACTATGAGACAGCAACAGGAACAACAACAACAGCAACCACCACCGCCACCAGTGCCTATACCACCACCAGTGGTGCAAGACTATCAAGCCGAGGATCGAACTATTGCACTGACAAAAAAGTTTAAGAAGATGAAGCCACCATCTTTTAAGGGGCATTGAACCAATGAAATTGAGTCGTGGGTATTGGGTATAGAGAAGTTATTTGAGGTCTTTCCGTGCACAGAAACACAGAAGGTACAGCTTGCGGCTTTTACCTCGAGGACAAGCACGGAGATAGTGGATGCTCACTCGAAATAAACATCAAGGTTTGACTTGGGCTCGATTCTTGGAGCTCTTTTATGATAAGTATTTCCCACAGTGCATGCGGGATAGGTGACAGAATTTGAGACATTGAGACAAGGAAACAAGATGTTAGCAGAGTATGAAGCACAATTTTCAAAGTTAGCCTGTTACGCACCACACATGGTGGATACGGACTACAACAAAGCAAGAAAGTTCGAAGAAGGACTCCGGTACTTGATTCTGGATAAGATTAATGTGTTGAAATTGCCTACCTACATTGATGTGTTTGAAAGGGCGATAGTGGTTGAAGGTAACATAGTTGCTCAAAACTGGGTTTCTAAGTGAAGGGGAAAGAGACAGAATACACAAGCATCGAGGGGATCAGCAACAGCACGGAACAAGAAACCGAACTTGGGAACTTCTAGTACTTCCACCTCTACTCGTGAATCAGTGCCAACCTGCCCAGATTGTGGGAAAAGGCACCACGGGACTTGCTTCAAGTGTGGAAAGACGGGACATTTAGCACTAGATTACCCTCAGAGGGACTGACAAAATGGGAATAAGCCTACTACAAGTTCAGTTGGCTCAACTCTAGCTCCAACTACAAAGACTGCTGCAAAATCCATAAATACCAAATACAATGCTAGGCAGGGGAGAGTATTTGCTCTTATTCCCGGCGATATGCAGAATACGGAGGCTGTAGTGTCAGGTACATTTACTATCGATGGTCACCTTGCTCATGTCTTATTCGATTCGAGTTCTACTCATTCTTTTATGTCAGAAACCTTTGCTAGTAAATTGAATAGACCTAATGAATCGTTACATTATGTGTTTCTTTACCATTGGGGGGCTCCATGTTGTGTACATCCATTTACCCTGCCTGTGAGATCGTTATTGGGGATGTTCAGCTAACTGCAAATTTGTTGCCACTTGACATGGCGTATTCTGATATAATTTTGGGGATGGATTGGCTAAGTAGATATCATGTGACTATTGAGTGTATGTCTAAACAAGTCACCTTTCGACCCCTGGGGCAATCTGAATTTATGATTCTGGGACAAAGGGTGATCCCACCGCCGTACTTAATCTCCGCCATGAAAGCGTGTAAACTATTACAAAAGGGGTGCTGGGGGTATTTATGTAGCATTTTAAATGGACAACCAGCAGAGGTGTGTGTTGATAACATCCCAGTGGTACATGAATTCTCGGATGTTTTTCCAGAGGACTTGCTAGGAGAGTTAGTGGACCGTGAGATTGAATTTGTGATTAATGTAGTACTGGGAACCCAACCCATTTCAAAAGCCCCTTAGCGAATGTCACCGACGGAAATGAAAGAGTTGAAGATACAGCTGCAAGACTTGATTGATAAAGGATTCATTCGTTCGAACTTCTCCTTGGGGCGCACCGGTTCTTTTTGTTAAAAGAAAGATGGAACACTCCGGCTATGTGTTGACTACAGGGAGCTCAATAAGGTGACTGTGAAGAACAAATATGCCTTGCCTAAGATCGACGATCTATTCAATCAACTTCAAGGTGCACAAATCTTCTCGAAAATAGATTTGCGGTCCGGGTACCATCAGTTAAAGATGAAAGCTGAAGATATTAAGAAGACTGCTTTCCGAACCCGATACGGGCATTATGAATTTCTAGTTATGCCGTTTGGGGTTACTAATGCACCGACAACCTTCATGAATTTAATGAACTATATTTTTAAACCGTATCTGGATGACTTTGTGGTAGTATTCATTAATGATATACTCATCTATTCTAAAAGCACTGAAGCTCATGAGAATCATTTACAGGTAATTCTTTAAACCCTTAAAGATAAGAAATTATATGCAAAATTGAAGAAATGTGAGTTTTGGTTACATGAGGTGGTGTTCTTGGGACATGTAATTAATAAGGAGGGTATTTCTGTGGATCCACATAAGGTAGAAGCCATTGTGAACTGGCCAACTCCTATGAATGTGACAGAGGTGCGTAGCTTCTTGGGTTTAGCAGGGTACTACCGGAGATTTGTGCAAGACTTTTCTAAGATTGCAATACTGCTTACCCAATTGACCGAAAATGGGGTTCCGTTTGAGTAGATTGACCAAAGAGAATATGTTTTCCAAGAGTTGAAAACAAGATTAACTACAACACCAGTTCTTACCCTACCAACTGGTACCGAGGCATTTGTGATCTATAGTGATGCTTCTTACAAGGGATTGAGTTGTGTACTCATGCAGAATGGAAAGGTCATTGCCTATGCTTCTCGCCAACTCAAGCCTCATCAAAACAATTATTTCACACACGACTTAGAGCTAGCCTCAGTGGTCTTTACTTTGAAAATATGGCGGCATTAACTGTATGGTGCTATGTATGAAGTCTACACCGATCATAAGAGCCTTAAATACTTCTTTACCCAAAAAGAGTTAAATATGCGTCAAAGATGCTGGTTAGAACTTATCAAGGATTATGACCTACAGATCCATTATCACCTCGGTAAAGCTAATACAGTTACAGATGCTCTTAGCAGGAAAGTTAGAGGGAATCTAGCTAGTTTACTCACAAGACAGAAAGAATTACTCATTGAGTTGGAAAGAATGGACATGGAAATTGTGTTACATGAACAAGGTGCAGTGTTAGCGGTAATAGCAGCTTAGCCGGCAATTATTGAAGAGATTAAACAAAAACAAATGGAAGATGATCTTTTAAAGTGCATTTGTGAAGAGATGAAAACAAGGCCAAAGCCCGAATTTACGTTTGAAAGTTTGGTGATGAAATTTAAAGATAAATTGTGTGTCCCGAATGACCCAGAAATCAAGAACAAAATTATGGGGGAAGCGCATAAATCCAAATTTTCTCTACATCCCAGTAACACTAAGATGTATCAAGATTTGAAGCAAAATTTTTGGTGGCCAAGTATGAAGAAGGAAATTGCAGAGTTTGTATCAAAATGTTTGCAATGTCAACAGGTAAAAGCGGAGCATCAAAGACTAGTGGGACTACTTCAACCTCTCCCAATTCTGGAGTGGAAATGAGAACATTTGACTATGGACTTTGTTGTTGGCTTGCCTCGAGCACCTCAAGGTATGAATTCCATATGGGTTATTGTTGATAGGTTAATGAAATCTGCTCATTTCCTGCCTGTGAAAACTTAATATAATGCGGATAGACTTGCTACTGTGTATATGAATGAGATTGTACGGCTACATGGCGTTCCAGTTTCAATTGTATCAGATAGAGATTCGAAATTTGTATCTAGATTTTGGCAGAGTTTACAGAATGCAATGGGCACAAAGTGGAAATTTAGTACGGCTTTTCACCCACAAACTGATGGCCAATCAGAGAGAACAATATAAACATTAGAAGATATGCTTCGAATGTGTGCCTTGGACTTTCAAGGGAGTTGGGAGATGTACCTACCGTTGGCAGAGTTTGCATATAATAATAGTTTCCACTCAAGCATAGGAATGGCACCGTATGAAGCTTTGTACGGAAAGAAATGTCCCTCCCCAGTGTGTTGGACTGAAGTTGGCGATAAAGCATTGCTTGGGCCGAAACTTGTACAATTGATGACGGAGAAAATTCAAACCATTCAGCAAAGATTGAAAACTGTCCAAAGCAGGCAAAAGAGTTATGCGGATCACCGATGAAAAGATTTGGAGTTTGAGATTGGTGGTTATGTCTTTGTTAAAGTCACCCCGATGAAAGGACAAACAAGATTTGGTAAGAAGGGAAAATTAGCATCCCGATATGTAGGTCCGTTTCAAATTCTGGAAAGAGTGGGTCCGATGGCTTATCATGTTACTCTACCACTGAGTATGGGACAAATACATAATTTTTTTCATGTATCTATGTTACGAGGCTACCTCCAAGATCCGTCCCACATTATAGATTACTATCAAATTGCTCTAGATGACAACTTAATTTATGAGGAGAAACCAATTCAGATTCTGGAGCGTCAAGTAAAACAGTTGCGAAACAAAACAATTCCGATGGTAAAAGTTGAATGGCAAGAACATTACGGGAAGGAAGCCACTTGGGAGAGAGAGTAGGAAATGAGACAACGGTATCCAGAACTATTTCCAACTTGAGGTAAAACAAGTTTGAGGGACCAAACTTATTTAAGGAGGGGAGAGTGTAATAACCCAACCCTCTCATGTGCTTTAAGTTCTTAATTTTATGTATAATTATATGCTTGATGTGAAATTCCATGTGAAATTGTGTTTAATTATGTGAATTATATGGTTATGAAATCATATCTGTCAGTTATGAGAAAATTTTGTTGAAATTGAGACATTTGGACTACAAATTGGAAGCCTTAGAGGCGCGATAAACTGAAATTGACTTTACAATTATGATCAACGTGATTTTTAGGACATAATATAAATTTTCGTAAAAATTTGATTCGTAACGAATTAATTGAAATTATTTAGGCTTAATAACATATATAAGCCTTATGAGTCACCCAAGACATAAAATAAAAATAAAAATAAAATAAAAAGATATCCCCTAGGACAGCTCTAGAGAAAAGAAAGAAGAGAAAAGAGAGAGAAAGATAGAAGATCAACCAAAGCTTGAAGATTGAGGAGATTAGTAGGAGATTCAAAGAGTAGGGTGTAAGGTATGTGTAAATCAACTAAAATACTCACTCTAATTGTTTAGCATCAAGTTGTGAAATGAAGTTTTCCACTCATCTAGCTTAGGGTTATGGAAATAATCACTTATTTGGGAAAGTATCCATCAAAATTATCAAGATTCATGTTTTGATCTAATTGAGAGTTGATTCTTGTATCTTAAGGGTGTCTTGAATTAGCTTTAAAGGACTTATCTTCTAATCTTTAATCCTTGCATGTTTGAACTCCTATATATATATATATATATGTTTTTGTATCTATTTGCTTAACCATGAGAAGATGAAGGATTGGAAGAAATATGATTATTTGAATTATACTTGTTTCACTAAAAAGGAGTTATGATCTATTTAAGTTTGAGAATCATGTTTATTATGTTCCTATGTTATGTTATTGAAAGGAATTTTGCTTGTAATTGAGCCTTAAGATGCCTTTGAAATTTTGGATTTTTGATGACTTTCGGACTGCTCAAAATAGAGCCAGAACCGCACGTGCGAGGCTCATGGCTACACATGCGGGAAAATAGCTGTACGTGCGGGGCTCACAGCCGCACGTGCGGAAAACAGGGGAGGCAGAAGTTAGCTTTCTGAAATAAAAGCATGTACGGGCTACACGTGCGTCACACCCTCCGCACGTGTGAGAATGAGAGAAAATTTCTTCTATCTTTTGATGCCCCTTTTGACCTTCTAAACCCGCTAATCTATATATTTTATGCCTTCGAAACACCTATAAAAAAATAAAAGGGAAGTGAACAACAAGAAATAAAGATAAAAGGTAAGAAACTAAGAAAAGAGATGCATTACTTATCAATTTTTGTGTGGGATGTGTAGATCTCTCACCAGAATGGACCACTGCACGATCGGATCACTGTGAGTAATAGTAGTGTAAAACACTTATGTTTCTTTTGATACGTTAATGCATGGTTTTCTAATGTTATGTTATTTGAATGATCGAGTTAAAAGAAATGGAATATAGAATGTAGATATGAGATGGGATTTATTTATGGTGTTATTAATGGGTCCGAGGCCGTTTTGTTATTATTGGGCTCGAGGCCGTTCTGTTATTATTAGGCCCGATGCAGTTCTGTTATTATTGGGCCCGAGGCCGTTCTGCTATATTTGGGCATGAGGCCATTCTGTTAGTCAAAAAGGACATACATGAGTTACGTACACGCTTTACATTGTGCAAGGCACACGCTCGTTTACATGCTTTAGTACATTATTATTATTCACTGAACTTAACTCATTTCGTATTCTTGTATGTTTTGTAGGTGATCAACCCAGGGGTCAGCCCTAAGGCAGTTCCAGGAGTCTTTTGATAGTCCAGTCTGTCAAACCTCCCAAGTTAAACCCTTTTGTTCTATTTTGGGGTTTCTTTTGGATATTCCTTTTTTTGCTACAAATATAGATACATATACTAATATGTAAATTATGGATCATTGCCCTTTTATTTCGTATGGCATGTCGTGGTTTTGTTGTTTTATGAACAATATATATATATATATAAATTTGGATGTATATGATATGTGTACTCAGATCCTGGCATCTAGACACCGCTCAATGGAAGTTTTCTCTTTGTCATTGTAATTGCTTCCGTTTTAGGCCCTGATTTTGTATAAATATTTATTGACTATTTTGTTTTGAGACTTAAACACAGGCCGGTCATGTCCAAACTTTTAGGGGCAGGTTTGGGTCGTGACAAAACCTCTACATAGAGAGATATTATTACAAAAATAAAATAAAATAAAATAAAAACAAAAAAATAAAACGATTACCACTAAACAAACAATACCAATCACCTTCATGATCCGTTCGTCGTCGCAACCAATAGCTTTGATACCTTAATCATCGCCTCTACATTACAAATATATATATATTATATTATATGTATCTAAAGTGGTCGCCTAGCATATAACAAAGTGTTTAGCAGTGTGGTTATGAATTGAATTTGAGTCTAGATTTGAAAGTTTTCTCGATGGCAAGCCGATGATGGAGACAAAAGAAGCAATGGTGACTAAACATGGTGATAGAAACCACAGGAGAAGAAATAGAGAGGAAAGAAAGCACCATCTCCCCTCTAAAGAGCAGAAAAATAAAGAACAACTAAGGTTCTTTAGAGAGAGAATAGGGTTTTCTACCGTATAGACTACTATTTTGAATATTAGGTTTGTTTTAGCAATTGGCTAAAATAATCAAAAAAAATCACTATAGAAAAAGTCAACTCTTATATCTATTTTTTATCATATCTTTTTTGTAAAAAGACAAAAAAAATAAAAATAAATAATAACTAAAATAGTCAATTACCAAAACAACTGTTAATTTTCTTAATTAAATAATATAAATAAAATTTATATATTTTATTAATAAATTAATTATATTATTCATGTCAAAGATAACATTAGTATAGTTAGTATAATTGGATTACAACTGAAAGGTTTGCCGCTGCTCTATCAATTCAAGCCCTTGACTTCTCACTCACCACACCCTAAGGTATGGTTACTAGACTATTAGACCACACCCCAATATCTTATTAAATTATTAATTCCATCGAGTGCTTTTTATCAAAATTGGTAACATTAAACGATACATAACTAAGGTCTCATTTGGTAATTTTAAGGCCTCGTTTGGCAAGTAGTGATTTTAGCTAAAAAAAAATTTAAAAAAATTCATAAAAAAAAAACAAAAAGCCAACAACCTATACCAAAAAATCAAAGATTTCCTTTTCTCTCTACTTTTTGCACATTTTTCCGTAAAAAATCAAAAAGTCATTCCAAACATACTAGTGTTTTTTACATTATATTTTAGCTAAAAAGTCAAAAAATTATTTAAAAAGCTTTTTCCCAAACGAGGCCTTAATTTTTAACTAAAATAAGTCAAAAAAAGATTATAAAGACCAAAAAATCACTAAAAAATGTCAAACGTTCACTCACGATTTTTTATACAACTAAAAAAATCATTCTCAAATCTTTAAAAAAAATTCATTAAATATAAAAAAATATAAAAATTCAGTACATTTTCATATTTTTTTATTTGTTAATATTTTTATAAATATTTTACTTTTTAAGTTTATCTATATTAAGTGGATCTGGAAAAAAATGATTAACATATTAGAAAAAAACTAAAAAAATATATATATATATATTGAAAACTGAAAAATTATTTTTGAAAAAACAAAACCAAATTAAGAGATTATAATTAAGATTATCAATCTTTTTAAAATGTGATATATTCTATGTTTGAATTGACTAAGATTGATAAAAGTTTGACAAAATCTTTATTATAATGATGTCTTATCTAATTAAACTTTTGAAAAGTTAAGATTTTCAGTAATAAGAATTTATTAATAAAATTTTATAGACCTTAGGCAATAATTTAATGATTTAGACAACATTATGTCAATATTGTAATTTGATCAATGAATTTGAATCTAACCTTAATACCTATCCCTTGTGTTTGGACCTGGATGTTCTCTAGTATGTGATTTGGACTCAAGGGTGATGTCTGGACCTGTGGGACTCATTACGGATTTCATTTTGATGATTTGAATCGTTTATTTTGTCGGATCCTTCATATATATTATCCTCACAAAAAATTAGGTTAATTTGATAATCGTAACCTATTTAATTTATTGTGTTTGTCACTAAAAAATGAATAGTATATTTTTAAAAATACATTTGTCATTCAATTTTTTGAGACAAATGTAATAAATTGAATAAGTTACAATTGACATACCAGCCTCATTTTTTTGTGTGTATAATATATATGAACGGTCCAACAAAATGAACCATTCAAATTATCAAAACAAAACACGTGGTAGACCCATGGGTCCAAATAGCATCCTCCGGTTTAGATCACGGAATGGAGGGGCTCCAGGTAGGGGTGGTCGTCGGCCCGAGAGCCTGCCCAACCTGTCCAGCCCAAGCCTAATATTTTTAGGGCTTAGGAAAACCAATTAGCCCATAAAGTCTAGTTGGACAAAAATTTTGAGTTCATTTAATTTTTGGATTGGGCTTGGGTTTTAGCCCAGCTCAATCGGGCCACCCATTTAAAAAATATTAATATTAATTTTAATTTTTATATTATTTAGTTACAAAATAAATTAGAAAAATAATAAAAGATAAAGAAATATATATATATATTTCTTTTATAGCTTAAACTAAAACACTTCTTAAAAGATTATTTTTATTTTATAATTGAATTTTATTGATATTTTAAATTTAAATAATTTTTAAAATGGTTTAAATAATTTAATAGTCTTTCAAGAAGAAAAACTTCGCCAGTCCCGAACTCGAGTAAATGAGGAGGGTTGTGTGTTAAATAACCAACAACTAATACGTATAAAATCATTCCAATCCTTTATGAAAAGATGTGACTTAGAGTTTGGTTTGGTTTTTTTAACTATTACGTTAAGTGGATAGATTTGGAATTTAAACATTGTTTTAGAATCAAGCTTGGGATGACTATACTAGATCTAATGTCACGCTGGGTTGATTTGAAATGACATGCATACTTTTATTATATAATGTTAGCCCAATCCGAATTCAACCCAGTTAGATGTTTGGCCACTTCTCCTAGCTCAAGGTCCTGTCTGTTTCACCTTAACATATTTTTTCAAAACTTAATTTTAAATAAAAATGAACAAATTATCTACAAGTCATTTTTGAAAAGTGTATATTCTATTTAATTCCAAAATCGTTTAGATAGACCCAAAAATTCTGTGCCCATTTATTTTCTCATCTTTCTCTACACTTTACTTCTTTTTTTTTATCTCTTTTTCTTTGATGTACGGGAAAGAAATAAACCTTCTCGTACAATCCTGTTGATCAAGTCTGCGCTCCTCCGTACGTCGTCGCTTTACTCCCTGAAAACACAAATGTGAGCTAGCCGGCGGGTGTGTGCCGAAAACCTCTCCGATGCCTAAGTCAGCAAAATAAACAAGTAGACAAAAGCTCTGCGTATTCGGAAATCAAAGTTATGTGTTACCTCTCCATAGATGATGTTGTGAGCTTTTATAGGTTCTGCGTGGCACAATCTTAGTAGGACTCTTACTCCTCCATATAGAGTCCTCCTAGGAATCACATTCCTGAAAGATAATGCTTATCCTTCAACACCCCCCTCACTGCTTAAACCAAGTGAGATGGTTTTACCATGGTCGAATTCCAATACGACCGAGCTAACATGACCATGCTAAAGCCGCAAACTAGACCGAGCTCCAGCTAGCTCGGTTCTTCCTTTCACTACATGTACCTCGGTTTGACATACTCCAACTGTGGTGTTTACTTACTACCGTGCTAACCGTAGTAAACCCCCGACCAAGCTAACGATAGCTAGGTCCACCGCAAGAAGCACAAATACCTTGGTTCTGAATACCATGACCGAGATAACTACCTTTACTCCGTCTGGTGACTTTAATCACACTTGGACCGTGGTAACACTTGCCAATCCCTTTTCATACTTGGACCGAACTAACTATGGCGCGTTAAGACCGCGTTAACCAAAGCGAGGTCCACCATGAGAAGCCATCATACCTTGGCTCCAAATACTACAACCAAGCTAACTATGGCGCGCTACGACCGCGATGACCGTCATTACACTTGGACCGAGCTAACACTTGCGATCCACTTGCTAAGCTCTTTTTACCGCGGCTGACACCTTTACCTCAGCTGACCCCTTTACCTCGGCTAACATTGCGGTCAACCAAGTTACTTCGGCTCTTCTCTCTGTTTGACTACCTTGCTTGGTAGCTCGGCCACAGTGTTAATCGCCACTAAGAAGTAGCTAAGTCCCGTAGCTAGGTCCCGTAGCTAGTTCTCATAGCTAGGCCGCGTAGCTAGGTCCAATAACTTAGTCCCGTAGCTAGGTCTTGTAGTTCGGTCTCGTAGCTAGGTCCTGTAGCTAGGTCCAATAACTTGGTCCTGTAGCTAGGTCTTGTAGCTCGGTCTCGTAGCTAGGTCCAATAACTTGGTTCTGTAGCTAGGTCCTATAGTTAGGTCCCATAGCTAGGTCCCGTAGCTAGGTCCCATAACTAGGTCTCGTAACTAGGTCCTAAAAACATCTTTGACCGCCACTCCAACCTAGCTCGGCCCAATTTGGCTATACAAATTACTCTCTCATTTGATATCCGACGACGATCACGACCATACTTTCTTTCTTTTCTTTCTCTTTCTAATCTACAGTTACCAGCGACCAGTGACCACCATTGATTGGGGTTTATTAGCAACCACCATTAATTGGAGTTTACCGGCAACCACCGAGTACTAACTCCTTTCTTCCTGCTCACTGACGACGAATAAGATGAGTTTCCGACAAATAAGGTAAGTAGATCTACATCAGATCTGAGTAAATCTACGTCAGATCCAGCTAGATCTAATAAAAAATAATTGTCGGAGTACAAGCCTCTCTCTATATTTGTCTCTTTCTTTCGATCTCTCAATTTTTTTACATTTTCTATACTGCACACTCCTATTTTCCTGTTTTAATAGAGAAAATTTTCAAGTTCTAAACAAATTATTTTCGAATTTTAGTCATGGGTGGTGAAAACTGTAAAATTTTACAGTTCATTTTTTTTTTTATGTTGAAATGAATCAATTTTTAGAACTGTAAAATTTTAGAGTTTCATAACATGTTTTTTAGTTTGATTAATAAAGATAAATACTTAATAAAATCATACTTTGAAATTGTAACATTTTACAGTTTCAAAACTTACTTTTTCAGTTTGATCAATATTAGAGATTATTTACTTAAACTCTACAAAAATTGAAAATAACATATATTTTTTTCTCTATTATTGTTGTTTGTTGTTGTTACGTTTTTTTTCCCTTTCAGTTTATCAATATTTAGTACATTTTGATTTTTTTTTTTCGCTCTAATTTCTCAATTTATTATTCTTTTTTTTTTCCTGACAATACTCTGGACATTCTGATGAGTCTTCGGCGATATTCTTGACATATAATGAACATTCTAGACATTCTAGTGACTTTCGGTGACGTTCAGAACACTGCAACGATACTCCAGTGATGTTGAACATTCCGGCGAGTCTCCAGTGGCCATCTGACGGAAATCCACCGATGGTAGAATATAACGTCTTTAAATTTTTTTAAAAAAATTAGTAACAATTAAAAATACGTAAGATTAATTGGTACAAGTATTTTATTTTAAAATTTGTAACCTAATCGTAAGTTTCCCAATATAAATATTCTATATATTTCCTTTGATTTTATAATTTAGTGCTTTGACCAAAACTGGTAAAATTTAATCGATTTATAACTAATAACTAATTGTAGATTTGTGTATCGTAAGCCGTCCTCGGTATTTCGCCCATAAACCCAATTGAGCAGCTCAAGAGAGATCTAGAGAGAGAGAAGAGGGAAGAGGGAAGAGAGAAGAGCGAGAGAGAGAAGATGGGTGGAGCGCAGGCGATGAAGAGGATTCCTCGCATCAAGTTTCCTCAGAGACATCCAAAACCCTCTGGTTCGTCCTCTTTCTCTCTCCCCACACAGTTTTTTTTTTTTTTTTTTTTTTTTTTATGTGTATATGTATTTACATGTGTTTTGGCTGGCCAATTGATTCATATATTGAGCTCTGTTGTATTTTGTGCTGATCTGTGAATCGTTTTGTCTCTATATATGTATGTTTTGAGTTTGTGTTGAATAGAAGCAAAATCATGCATCAATCTGCTGAGAAAATGAAGCAAATTTTTATCCAATTTGCGAATGCTAAACCCAAAAAATATTTAATGGATTATTAAAAAGGAATAGTGTTGGCATATTTTTCCTTGATAGAAATGTAATTTAGGCATTCCAGAAAAGGCTAAATAACCATTTCAGATTAAAACTCAGGCCAAGCAATACCAGGTGAATGTGTTAAATACAGTTAGCAAATTCTTAATACAAGGATGAGTAAATGAAAATCAAAGTAAAGATTAACAAACCGTATGCCATATTGAACAAGAACATGAATGAACAAACCCATTTAACTTAGATAACCCGGAAAAAATGTATGGGGCCCTTTAACTTCTCTTAAAAAATAACAATATGATAATTTAGAGCTAAAAATTTATATTATTTTGTTGAGGCTTTGGAGACTATTTTTAATTGGACAATTAGAAATCAACTTTATTATTTCCTTTGAATCCTTGTTTCTAATTTATTTTATTTTATTTTATCTTCAATCAAAACAAGATATATTATATTGCTTAATATTTTTCGTTTTTGCAATATATTTGTATTTTATATTAACATATCTATTTCCTCAACTTATATTCATCTATGTTAATGTATCTTACGATGCACAATACAATACGATACACAATACATAAAATTGGTACAACGATACACCACACGTATCCCGATTTGACAACACTTAACATACAATTACAAAGATGTTTGCATTCCCTTGCTACTCCTACAAGTATTGGAATCTACTCCTACTTACTGAGAACTACTCCTAAGTATTGAGTCTAAACGCTCTTCTTCTTCGATTGGCCTTTGTATTTATAGGCACAATTCTCAGCTATTAATAACTACTCTAAACAACCCATGATCTCTGACTCATGTCTTTCGTCTTCCCTTATGAAATGTTTGAATTTAAATCGACAAGGAGGTTCTTCTTTGGACTTCCACAAATCTCACATGTGCAATTCATCTTAACTTCTCTCAACTGCCCATTTGGTAATCTTTAAGGTGCTGTTTGGCAGCATTTTCAGTTTACAAACATTAAGGGGTTGTTTGTTAACGTTTTTGTTTCTTATTTTCTGTTTTTGTTTTCATTTTTTTTGAAAACTGAAAACGAAAACTTGTTTGATATATTGTTTTTGTTTTCAAAAAAATGAAATTGATTTTAAAGTTTTCAAAATTTTTGAAACCAAAAAAAAGTTGTTTTCACTTGTTTTTAAAAACATGTCTTCAATTTCTCCTCTCACCCACTACCTTCAGCCACCATCCATTGTCGCCACCACCAGCCACTGACCACCACCACCCATCACCGCTGGTGGGTGGTGAGCTCCGGCCAACCTCCGACGGCTCTCCGGCGGGTGGGCGGTCACCGTTGTGATCCTAGTCCGCCTTTTGGCATCCTTCCGGCTACCTCGTGTTCACCAACAGTATCCGACCACTAACTCTAGTAGACACTTTCGGCTACCCACCACTACCGGTCACCACATTTGTCATCTCCGGCCACCAAATCCGGCAACTCATCAAATATATTTCTCTATTTTTTATTTTGTTTGTTTTCAAAATATTTTTGTACACCAAACAAAATTTTTTTTTTTTTTTAACAAAAATAAATGAAAACCTATTTTTTTTGTTTTTTGTAAACTAAAAATTGAAAACTAAAAATGTTAACAAACGAGAGTATGTTTATGTTTATTTTTGGTAAAAACAAACCAAAAACATGTTTGGTACACTTGTTAAATATGTAAACTCATTGGTTTATATCTGCTCTTTTCTATATGTGGGATTTTGCACCATAGTTTAGCGGTTGACAATTTGTATGCTTTTCTCTCTAATCACCTTGTGCATCTGTTTTTTTAAATATATGTTTCACTTCTTTTTTCATTTTTTATGTATAAAAAAAAGAAGTTATCCTTATATAGTGAAAATATCATCCAATCATGATGTGATTTTTTACATGGACTTATGGATTATGATTCAATTTATAGGATACTAGACGCATGCATTTTAATTTGTTCATTTTGTATTATCTTTTATTTTTGCTTGTGAGAACAATATTTTAATTGTTGGTAGGATTTATATGCTGTTATACTAATTGTGACTTAGGTCTATGATGTTGAGAAAAAATAGTTGTCTTTTGAATACAAGGAGAAATTTTAGGTTTGCTTTGTATGTAACCAATTGTATTGGCAGTTAAAGATTAACTGCCAAGTACAAAACAAAAATTGGTTCTAGCTCGATAAATAGCGGTGGATGTTCATCAAACACAATGCACTAATGATGCAAACCTTAAAGCAGCCCAATGCTTGGAGCCTAAGAAGTGTGGGCACGAACACGTGACATGACACAAACTAGCCAACTAGGAATTTTAAAAAAATATAGGACACGACACATGGGGAGCACGTGCAAAATATACTGTTATATATATATGGCATATAAAAGGATAATAAATTATTATATGTCACATATATGAATATTAATTTGAGGATAATAATATTTAAAGTCTAAATGAGGGGAATAAGTATAAATTTATGTTGCTTTATTTTATTCTAAGTTATTTTATTCAAAATTGTAATGTGTTTTATATGTGTCTAATTTATACACACACGTTCTCCAACTGTCTGAAGTATGTAAATTTTTGAAAATGACTCAACGAGTAAAACTCAGAACTTACACCTTCTTTGAAGTATTTGTGCTTCTTAAGGTATTACAATCAGGAATTGTATATGTATTGATTAGGAAGGAATATATGGTTGGCAGTGCATTCCGAGGCCAATGTAGGTCTTGCTTGATGAGTTTCATGAACATTTCTCAGATTATTTGACATAAGGCTTGCTGGTTTTACATGACATCTAACACCAGATTGACCTAGTGCCCAAATCTAATTTTCAAAATTGCCCCCAGTATAGGATGCGCCCAAAAATAACACAAGGAGTTGAGGCGTCAAATAGAAGCATTACGGTCTAAGGGCCATATTCAAGAGAGCCTCAACCCGTGTGTCGTACTTGCTCTACTTACTCCCAAAAGGATGGATCTTGGCAGATATATGTTAATAGACAAACAACCAACAAGATAAGGGTCTAGTACAAATTTTCTATTCCCCAGTTCAATGATTTGTTAGACCAATCAAGTGGCACAACAGTATTTACAAAAGTTGATTTGAAGAGTGGCTATCTATCATCAGATCCGCATTCAACCCGGCAACAAATGGAATACTGCCTTTAAACCCATGAAGGATTATATGAATGGCTAGTCATGCCATTCAAACTCTGCAATGCCTCGAGTTCATTCATGTGGGTAATAAACCAGACTTTTTGCCCCTCATTAGCAGATTTGTTGTGGTCTATTTAGGTGATATTTTAATTTATAGTGTTAATATTGATGTGCATCTTCAGCACCTTTGGGAGGTTATCACAATATTGTGAAAAGAGATACTTCATTGTCCTATCCAAATGTTCTTGTAGGACAGACTGTGTCTTGGTTTTGGCTATTCGGTATCAAAAGATGGGTTGATGTTTAAAGAATCCAAGGTCAAAGTTATCAAACAGTAGCTAGTACTTTAAGTAGCATAGACACGACACAAACATGCTGACACAATAGTTTTCGAAAAATGCAGGACACGATACGCTTGGGACACATTAAAAATTTATTATATGTCAAATAAATGAATAGTTCGTTCAAATGTAATGAAATAAAAGCAGCGTAAAATTATTTAAGATTGAAAAATCATATATTCCATAGCTTAAACATCAAGATACTATTCATGTAACCATTACATTATAAAAAATGCAAAACAATTATAGAACTTTCAAATACTAATGAAGCATTCATTTTATGAATGTTCCAAAAAAATTGAAACATATTTAGAGTATATACGTTACATTATGAAAAATGCAGAATATTGTTACTATGAATAGATTAATTACTTAAGTTGTGTTTGGAGGATTCAAGAAGTGTCGCTGAAGTATAGGAGATGTGTTTGTGAAGTGTCTGATATATGAATTTAAATTTTTTGTTAAGAAGCATTGAAAAAGTGTATGCTTTTATTAGTGTCTAAAAAGTGCCGTGTCTGACACAACATGACTCCTCCATAGAACTGTTCATGCTTCTTAGCTAGTACCAAAGACTGTTCACGAGGTACGAAGTTTCCATGGGTTGGTATCTCTCTAATGAAGGTTTATTTTGAGTTTTAGCAATATCATGGTGCTAATAACTAACTGTATGAAGATAGAGAAGTTCATTTGGACAGATGCAGCAACCAAGACATTTCATCAAATTGAACAAAAATTTATTATAGTCCCTGTGTTTACCCTTCTAGATTTTTTCACAGCCATTTCAACTGCATTGTGATGCTTCCAAGGTCAAAATTAGAGTTGTATTGAGCCAGAATGGCCGACTCATAGCATAGTTCTTAAGGAAGGGAATGGAAAGTCCACCTTCATGTAGGCAAAAAGAAGCCCTTTTGTGCAGGTGAGTTGTGACCATCAAAGTCTGATCATAATCGTATGACAAAGATAGTAGCTATGAGCCCAACTTCTCTCTCAGTATTTCAGAACTGCATGATGGCCTGGTCCCACTGAAAGGGAACGGTCCTTTAGGGAACAACAAGGGGTGGCACTAGCAGGACCTATTGTGAGTGACATGGCTGCAGGAAAGTGGCCTGATTGTCTCATGCTAGATAGTTTTCTAGTTAAACGAATTGACTTTGTTTCAGAGAAGTTTGCGCCTCAAAACTATAAGCGAATTGCATTATGAGGGCCACATTGTGGGGCATGATAAAACCTTTCAAGTTGGTGGTAGAATCTTATTTTTGGCTGACCATGTACAAGAAAAATGCTAAATATGTAGATGGTTAATGGATTTGTCAAGTTTCTAAAGGCACTGCATCCAATGCAGACTTGTATATGCGCCTTTCCAATTCCATATCAGCCTTGGACTACTGTCAGTATGGATTTTTTTTTTTTTTTTAGGTTTGCCTTGTACACAAAAAGGCAATGATTCAATCTTTGTGGTTGTGGACAGATTCTCCCAGATGACCCACTTCATTGCATGCAAGAAGATGACTGATGTTGCTAATATGGCCTAACTTTATCTTGAACCTGGAATGAAAAATAGATCTTGTCATCAGTTTCACTAAGAGTTCCAAATCAAAAAAGTAAATTGAACTTGACTTAACCGAGTGCTGGAAAAACAGCTTCCTTGAGGCTTCAAACTTCCGACAGAGACACTTCTTACCCACTTTTGGAGGCGTTAGTAGCATCTATCGTCATATGAAAAATAGTAATTTCAGGCTCAGTCCAACATTGGAAGATTTGTAGAAAGGTATGGGCCAACGAGTAAAACCCACCACTTCGCTGTGACATGGGCTGAATTTGGGGGGAATTTCATCATTTAGGCATCCAAATTAGTGATTTTGCCATTTTAGGAAAGATTTGTCTTGCTTATAACTTCTAGAAAATTTCATATTCAATGCCATTTGTCTTGGCACATTTTTTGTTTTCTTTGTAGTATCCAAATTTGAGTTATTGGTAATTTTTAAATTTTCATTGATTTAGGCATAATTAGTAAAGAACTACCTTAAAAGGTTGTTTTGTAATGACTTCTCGGTCTTTGCCTTCATTATATATATCAATGTTAGCCTTTGGGTAATCAGTTTTAAAGAATGATACAGAATTTGAGGGAGTTTCTCTAACCCTTTGTTCCTGTCTTTCTGGTACTCTTTTTTGAGTCAACAAAATTATTGAAAAGTTGTATTTTGGTGCTAAAGATTCTACTCTTACACATTTTCGACACATCAGATAATGATCTAATCAGTTGAGAAGTGAAGTTTGTGACGGTGAATATCATGCATCTAATTGATAGTTTTTTTTTAACCTGCTTAGACTATTTATTGCATGCGTGTGTGTATGCTTGCACATGCTTGTGTGGATGGGTTTAATTTCTAATGCTGCCTAAGTACTTAATTAATTATCATGCAGGTTCAACATCCCAACCTCAAGAAACATCTACAACTGGCAATTCTAAGAAAACTTTGTTTTCAAGATCTGCCCCATCTAACGCGACTCTGGGAGGAAAAGCTTCTCTGCAGCCCAAAAGAACACCGGTCTCTCAAGAGGAGATTGAGTCTATTTTGGTATGCAAGTCCTCCTCTATGTCACCTTTGTTATGTGATTTTTTGTGTTACCTGGAGTTCAATCCTGTGCTTGATTTGCTAACCATACACCAGTATCAAATTGAAGAAAAAGTGGAAAATTGGACCATATATAATGGAACATGATCCATTCTTAAATGGCATTATTCAGTAGTGAAATTAGGTTCCTTCTTTCTTGTTAACATCTCCACACAAGGCAACAATCATAGCTGTTGTGACTGTTCGGTTTTTATAGTTGTACTTCCTTTCCATCCGTAGTAGTACTTTTATACCATTTATTTGGGGTAGGTTGGCTTATGATTGTGTTTTCTGTTTCCTGTATTTGCAATTTTATGCACCATTTGTTTTTTTGAAAAATATTTTTCTATGGAAAATTTTTCTATGAAAGACATTTTCCGCAATGTTTTCTTGTGTTGCCTGCAATCTTGAAACTGATGTGCTAGTGGTTTTGGTAAAGATGGTGGCAATGTTAAGGCTTTAGTGTAGAAAATTATTTTCACCTTTAAAAGGTTGAAAACTTTTTGTCCAAATAAGCTATTTTTTTACATTTTTCGTTGATTTTCATTTTCCATCATAGCAAGCACCAGAAAATACGAAAAACATTTTTCTCTGAAACAAACTGAGTCATTCTTGTTATGGGATTTTGTATCTTCTGGCTCTTGCATCCACTTTGGTCCAACCCCTTTCACTTTCACAATAACCACAAAAACCTGTTTAACAAGTGCATTTGAAGGGCTTTTTACTACACCATCAATGGTGAAACCCAATGAGGATTCTAGTCATACTCTGGATGAGGAACTTTTATTTGGATCATTATTGGAGGAATAAATACTGCAGTTGACATCGAAGCTTCAATTCTTGGAGGAATAAATACTGCAGTTGACATCGAAGCTTCAATTCTTGGTTAATGTTTTTTTCTACTGAATTTATTGCTTCAAAAAAATTATTGATTGATATATTTATCTGTCTATTTTGTTTTTTGGCAGTTGGGTGGCTGTATCTGATTTTGACATGGAGCCATGTGATGGGAGGTCATTGGTTGACGGTTCTTTGGTTTTCATATATAATTTCTTTTTCTTTTTCTTTTTTCTTTCAGCAAATATCAGAAACCTATAGAAAACTATTATATTGTTTGGAGATTTTGAGTAATTGATCAACTAATTGATATCTTTAATGACTGAAATGCTTAAAAAAGGAGAGGAATTGAAGTCCTGCATTACATTTGGCTTCCAAACTTTGCACCGACTGTTCCTCTAAAACATTTTCTGATGCTTCATGGAAGTTTGTAATATTGTATAACTTTTTGAGTTACTTATTTGTTAGTATTTATTTTGATGACACATAAATTGGTTCTAATGGAACGAGATATCAGTATGAGCACTTTGTGTTTATTAGATTTAGCAGATTGGTGTTGTTGCTGACAACTGAATGATGACTATGATGATGGGTCAAGCCTGTAGGGACAACTGGCTGATTGATTGTTGTGGGAGGTAATTCCACCCAGCCACGTTGCTCGGCTGAGCTAGTTGGGCTGCGGCGAATACATGGCCTAAGGTTCGACCAGCGCATACGGTCAAACATTGGGTCAGATGCATGGATTTCATGATCAAGACCAAGCAAAGGGCATGAGTCTGCAAAGTGTGGGATTATGCTCACCGCATTTGGAAAAATTCCAGAATGGGGGACACGATCTTGCCTGTAGGGCTGAACGTGTGCAAGTAGTTAGAAATTCTCAACGGCCAATTCAGATATTATAAGATATCCAGCCAAGGACTAAAGTAGGTAATACCAAACATTATTGTTGTTATACTTTGAGAGTTTACTCCTGCAGTCTACTGATGCCTTAAGCTCAATACATATACATAGGCATATATTGGCATTGCAGAAATGAAATGACTGGTTTGGGAATGAAACAATCATGATGAATCCTTATTCTCAAGCAAAGGTTCAAGTACAACAGACCTTGGACTAACCATTGGAGGACCCTTTTCCCGGCGTTCAAGCTCGTCAAGCCTAAACGTGATCAACCTATCCCAATTCCCACCCTCAAAAAGCACCCCAGCCTTCCCATCTGTGATCCTCTGTACAATGCCACAGTACATGTAATATGGGTTGTTTGGATTCTTCACAATAGCAATCATACCAGGCATTAACAATGGCAATTCAGGTGGTTTTGGCTTCTTTGTCAAGCTCTGATTGAACCCAATTGTTTCCAATTCATTAACTTTTGTTGATCTCTTTGGAGGAGGTGGATTTTTCTCAATGAATTGTTGGAGACCCTTTTCACCACCTGGGAATCCACCAGTCAAGCCCTGTAGCTCCTTTTCAAATGCATTTTCTGGGATGATCTCGCCTGTCGATCCTGTTGACTCTTCATGATCTTTGGTGGGAATTGGTGGTGGTGGTGGTTCTTGGGTTGTTATGGTCTTTTTGAGTTCTTTTTCGAGGCCTTCTTCACCATTGCAGAGACCTCTGCCCCCCAAGATCTCAAATAGGTTGAATTTGGCAGTTGTTTTTAGGGTAAGGGTGGGAATTGTGGAAGATGGGGGGGAGGTGGTGGTGGAGAGGTGGGTTTGGCCCAGAAAATGGGATTTATGGAGAAGAGAACCTTTAAGGATTGGGAGAGTGAAAGAAGAAGCCATGGATTGTAATTGTGGTACCAACAAAATAGAACTACATGAAGAGGAGAGAGAAAAGACTGTCCTTTTTAAATTGTGGCCACAAATGGGTTTTGTGGGATAGTCCTATCTTCACTTCTTATGTAATGCAGCCACTTATTTTTGACACTTACTTTAAGTTTATTTATTGGATTAGATTGAATAAAACTATATGTATGATAAGATTGGCTGATAAACTAACCCCAAACACTGGTTGATAAACTAATCCCAAGTTGACTTATTGGATGCAGCTTGAGGTTTAGGGGTATACTTTTTTCACGTTTCAAGTTCAACTCTCATTAAGTACTATCAACTCGTCCTATCCATGTGGAGGGAGCATTTTCCATGAGTCCCGGAATTAGTCAAAGTGCGCATGAGCTGATCCAAAGACCTTGTCATAAAATAAAATAAAAAAGATTGGCTCATAAAGTACTAGGTGCGATATTATGTTAAAGACATAAGATAAATTGTGTTTATTTGTACACTGATGTTAAGATATTAGTTGGATGAGATTATATGTATGATAAGATTGCATGATGATATTATTTGGTGCATAATTAAGTTAAAGATGTAAAACGGATTATGTTTATTTGCATACTAGTATTAATGATATTAGTCGGTGACTTTATTATTTTGTAGAGGGAGGGCAAATGGTACTTTCACTTCTAATTTCATGATATTGGATTGTGAGTCCTAACTACATATGGGACCTTTTTTTTTTTTTTTTTTAAAATGATCAATAAGATAAGCCAAATGACACTTACAAGGAGATTAATTCAACAGAAAAATTACACCAAACTAAGGAATAATCCTTAAATGAAACACTAAAAAGAAGTTATGTATATATCAAAATGCAAAAAAATTTCTAAACCAAGCCAAATCAAGCCTTAAGTCCCATCAAATGAGGACGGCTGCATGAATCCTTCTCCACTCGACTCTATCCAAGGTCATTTCGTTAGTCAAATTAAGGAGATTCGTAACTCTATTTACTACACTAGTTCACGTCAATCTAGGTCTACCCCTTCCCTTGACACTACTACCTTTGTAAGTCTTCGTTGTATATGACCAAACTATCTCAATCATTATCTCTCAATTTATCTTCTATTGGTACTACTCCTACCCATTCTCGAATATATTTATTCCTAACTCTGTCTTTTCTAATCCTACCATGCATCCACCTTAGCATTCTCATATTAGCAACACTCATCTTATCTACATGTTGTTTCTTAGTTGCCTAACATTCCATCTCATACAACATTGCTGGTTTAATAGTCGTTCTATAGAACTTTCTTCTTAGTCTAATGGGTACTTGTTTGTTAATCATATGGTTTGATTTTGATGATATCTAAAATATTATGGGATAAATTGTGATTTTTTAATATACATATTTTATATTATTTGACACAAAATATTATCTATTAAAATATATGTTGTATAATGTATTTGTTATAAATATTATTTGAAGATTATACTATACATACAAATATTTTAATAGATAAGTTACTGTGTAGTCAAATATTTTAATTGCAAAGTTACTATGCAGTCACTGTGCATCATTTGATTTTACGGTGAATGCTTTGAAAATTTTGTTTTTATTATTTATCGAAAGCGACCTTTGGCTATATTTTTCCATCCTCTGCCTGCAAAATTTGAAAAGAAAAATTGGCATGTGATTCGAGTGGTGCAATGTGGCGAGTCAAGAAGAGGAGCGTCTCTCTCCCAACAGATATATTTTTGTATATATATAGAAGTGTTTTGGTTGGAAAAAAAAACGAAGTGAAGAAGAGAAAATTTTGTAATATTGTCAAATATTGTATTGTGCTTCATTAAGTTATATTTTCTGTGAGAAATTTCGTTGAAAATTTGAGCAAAATTATAAAAGGGTTTTCCATCCCTTATTCATATTATTCTTGTAAAAAGAAAGTTTTTGTGAGTGATTTTTTGGGATAAAATCACTTGGGTTAGGTGTAACTAGGCACCGGATTCAAAACTAGTTAAGGTATTTTTGTGAGTGATTTTTTGGATAAAATCACTTGGTGAAGTGTGACTAGACATTGGATTCTAAACTAGTCGGAATGATCGGAATTGTCACTTGTTATAAAAGTTCATTAGCACCCATGAAGCTAGTGTTGTATTACTATTTGAAGAATAATGGAGAAATTCCGAAGAAGATACTTGGTGAATGGACGTAAGCCCGATGTGCCGAGCCACTATAAATCGTTGTATTTGATTTATCTTCCATTTGCTCATTTTGTTTCATTACTCTATTTTATATTGTTGAGCATATTTATTTATTTATTATTTAGGTTAATTTTTAATTTGACGATTTATTTAAAAATCCAATTCACCCCCCTCTTAAGTTGCCTACTTGGAATAACATTATTTATCGCACAGTACTCCAGGTGCACTCTTCCACTTAAGCCACCTCACCTTAATTCTATGGACCACATACGTTCCAATCTTCCCAGTCGTTGTGATAATCGATCCTAAATAACGAAAATGTTCACTCTTAGGTAGTTCTTGATTCTCAATCCTTACTTCTTCTTTACTTCCATTGTGACTGTTATTAAAATTACACTCCATATACTCTGTATTAGTTCTGCTTATCCTAAATCTTTTAGATTCAAATCTTTTCTCTAAATCTCCAACTTAGTGTTAACTCCTTCTCTAGTCTCATCCACTAACACGATATCATCTATAAAAAGCATATACCATGACACATCATTTTGAATATTGCGCGTTAACTTATCCATAACTAAAGTAAAATGATAAGAACTTAAGGTTGATCTTTGGTGTAACCCTACAGTAATTGAAAATTCACTCGTCTCTCCAATAAGCGATCTAATAGTGATCACCACACCTTTATACATATCCCTAATCACATCATTGTAACATTTTGTCACTCATTTCTTCTCTAACACCCCCAAATTATATCCCGAGATATTCTATCATATGCTTTCTCAAGATCGATAAAAACCATATGAATGTCTCTTTTTCTTTTCTTTATATTTTTTTATTACTCTCCTCAAAAGATAGATCGCTTTCATTGTTGGCCTACCAGGCATAAACCCAAATTGATTCTCTGACACCTCTGTTATATCTCGCAATCTACGTTCCATCACTCTCTTCCGCACTTTCATTGTGTGACACATTAATTTGATTCCTCTATAGTTGTTGCAATTTTGGACATCTTTATTCTCATATATTGGCACTAAAATACTCTTCCTCCACTCCTTTGACATTTTTCTAGTCAACAAAATTTTTCTAAATAACCTAATTAACCAAATAATCCCCTTCTTACCCAAACATTTCTACGCTTCAATAGGTATGTCATTGGGTCTTAAAGCCTTATTCGATTTCATCTTCTTAAGTGCAAACTCCACTTCAAAGTCCCTAATCCTACGGTAGAACCTATAGTCTTGGTTTTCCTTATTACTGCCTACTTCATTCCCTTTTGACTTACCTCCATGTTCCTCATTTGATAATTTCTCAAACTAGTTCTTACATCTCTCCTTAATTTCTTCATCCTTCACCAACACCTTAGAGTCCTCACCTTTGATAGACTTAACCTGATTAAAATCTCTTATTTTGTTCTCTATTATCTTAGCAAATTTGTATAACCTCTTCTCTCCTTTTTACTATCTAGTCTAGTGTATAGATCATCATAGACTTTCAACTTCCCTCACTACTTTTTTGACCTCCTTATTGGCCAATCTGTAACGCTTAAGGTTTTCTTCAGTTATATCATTTTGTCACTTTTTAAAGCTTTCTTTTTTCGTCTTTCTTACCGCTTGGACCTCCTCCCTCCACCACCAAGTTTCTTAAAATTGGGTCCCTTTCCTTTTGACTCTCCAAGAACTTTCCTTGAGATTTTGCTCATGTAATTGGTCATCGAGTTCCACATAGTGTTAGCATCGTCTTCCAAAGCCCAAGTACCTTCTTTATCCATTCTATTCTTAAATGTGTTTAGTTTATCCCCTTTTAGGTCCCATCATCTAGTCCTGTGACGCCTACTATCTTTCTGAGCTTGGTATTGCCCTTTAAAGCATAAATCTAATACCAAAATCCTATGTTGAGACATCAAGCTCTCTCCAAGAATCACCTTACAGTTCCTGCATTTTAGACATTCCCCTTTTCTTACCAGAAAGTGATCCATTTGGCTCTTAATTGACTCACTCTTGAAGGTTATCAAATGCTCATTTCTCTTCTTATACATAGTATTGGCTACTACTAGGTCAAAAGCCAACGCAAAATCTAAAATACTCTCTCCAGAATCATTTCTATCATCAAAACTATACCTACCATGCACCCTCTCATAACCTAATTTATCTACTCTTACATGGCCATTGAAATCATCACCTATAACTAGGTACTCTTCTACGGGCATCTCCTGTAATACCTCATCCATTTGGTCCCAAAAAACTGTCTTAGTCTGATTATTTAATCTTACTTAAGGGGTGTATGCACTAATAATGTTCACTATATTCTCTCTAATAACTAGTTTAACTAATATAATCCTATCACTTTTCCTAATGACTGCAATTACATTTTCAACAAGACTCTTGGCAATTATTATTCCTACCCCATTCTTGTGTCTATCTTTGCTACTATAATATAGCTTAAAACCGGTATCCTTTATTTCTCGAGCTTTCTCACCTGTCCATTTAGTTTCTTGTACGCAAGCTATACTAACTCTCTTCGTAATCATAACATCTACCAATTTCATAGTTTTACTAGTTAAAATTCGTATATTCCATGTGGCTACCTTAAATCTATAATTAGCTTCTTTATCTACACTCGTCAAAAAAAATGCAGAAACCTTTGCCCATTTTTCACCGCACCCATGCGTTGATCCGATGCCCCTTGCTTACTTTTCGAAACACCCGGAAGTAGTTGCAATGCGTCACTTAAGGGAAACGACCTAGTATTTAATTGATTCAGAGTATTAGGTTTCATGTCATAAAGGATCCGAGCGACTTTTTTACATGTTAGCTGTTGGCTACCTAACACACAACCCTCCTTCTTTACTCGAGCTTGGGACCGACGAAGTTGTTAAACAACCTCCGCGGAGTTACGCAAAATTTGTACTACGAAGCAGAAATTGATCATAAGAGTTTGATAATATAATAAGTTTAAGATAAACATATAGGCTACATCCACATAGAGGGTAAGCTATAATCACACCAAAATAGAGCCCCCAAAAAAAAAAACACAAAAAAAACTTAAATTCAAAACGCCTAGGTAGTGGTGACGGCGGATCTGGTTGCCAGAGGTAGCAAACAAGTAGAGAAGGAGTGGAAATAGATTTGGTGGAGTTAGGACCGTGGATGCATGAAGGTCGTAGATCTAGTGGTTGATGGCCGATCAGGGGGCGGTGTGGTGGTGACGCTATCGGTATGAGGCGAAAAAAGAAGGAGAAGACGAATCCAGTGAAAGCCATAGTTGGGGTAAGGCGAAAGGAAGAGAACATCTCACAAGAAGGGAGAAAGTTGGAAAGACAAAACCTCCAAGGTTATTTGAATAGATAGTAGTAGAAGGAGAAAGGCCGCCGAAACCCCCCTCTCCCACTCTAGCTGCAGCGCACAGAAAACCCTAGGATAAGAAAATTTTAGAGAGAGACTCTCAAAGTTTAGGAGGCAAACCACCCAAAAAAAAAAAAAAAAATTACTGGGATTGATAATCCTCTCTTTAAGGACATTCATAGTCTCACCAAACTAGCATTTTTGCAAAAACAAACATAATTTATATTGTACTTAGTTGTTTATCCAATCCTATTACATATGAAGTAAAACAAACATGACCTTACTTCACTTCAGCCTCGTTTATTTAAGGTTCTTTTAGTCAGGATCAAATCTTTTTTTTTTTTTTTTTTTTAATGTAAAATTCGATCAAATATGGGGGCAAAAAATCTAACATACTAAATACCTATTATAATATATTAATTTTTGGAGAAATTATAAATAATAATAAAACTAGAGTTTGATTGTTGTAATAAAATAAATTTTTAATTATTGATTTAAACCCTAAGCTTTTTTTTTTTTTTTTTTGCAATTTAAACCACTTGCCTATTTTTGTTAAATAAAATAGATATTTTACTCATTAAATTCAATAAAAAATAACATTTTACACATTTTATGTATATCTACATTGAATTTGATAACTAAAATAGTCTTCTCTTCTTCATTTTTTTTTTTGTTGATTTTACTTAACAAAAATAGGCGAATGATTTAGATTGAAAATAAATTTTAAAAAAAAATAAAGTTTGAGTTGACAAAATTAAAATTTAGAGTTTTTTTTTTAGAATGCTAAAATCTTGATTTATTTTTATTTTTGTAATTACCCTTCAATTTTTTTATTTTTTTTTTTCAAGTTCCTATGAAGTTCATCCAAAATAGAGCTTTGGAGTTTGCTTATTTTTTGGCTTATTGACAAGTTATATATCAAAAGATTTACAGAAAAATAAAAAGGTAATGTGACAATTTGTAACAGATAAATTACTTATTTATGTGATCTCCAAACCAACCAAAATACATATTTGAGTTTATATGAGACCGGCCTCAGTATTGTAAAATCCAAATAAGGAGAAAATTATTTATTATTTGAAAATGAGTAAATTCTAATGTAAAAAATGAGGACATTTTTTTTTTTTTCAAATATAAAGTGATTTCATAGTTTTAATTATGGTTAAAATTTAGGGTTAATTGTTGAAAAGTTCACACATGGGGTCGTATGTTATTTGGTCTAATGTTTAATCCATTTTAAAGATACACACTCGCTGAAAACGTTTTCAAAAAATGGGCCGAAAAAGTCATCAACAGTGGTGGCCGGTGATGGTGACTGGTGGAGGTGAGATATATAGATAGGTGGCATTGGAAGATATGTGAATAGATAGATGACATTTTGGCAAACTTTGGACAAATAGGTGTCCTTTTGAAAAGATCAATATCCTTTTGGTCCAAAAATAATTAAGTTTTGACTTATTAGTCTAAAAATTCAAAAATGAACACATGATACCTAAAATTTATGTTATTTGGAAAGCCACTAAATAAGCATTTTATTTACTACAAGTTATTACATCATATCTTTACTTTTATGTCTATCTTTTTATAAAAAGTTAAAAAGTTACTAAAATAAGCAAATCCCAAATGCACACCAAATTTTGTCTTATTTACCATATAATGCAATCAAAAAATGAAATCAACTCACTACTAAAATTAAGGGGGACTTACGTGTAGATCTTAATAGATAGACTTATTGTCCAATAGGTCCTGTAAGAATTAATGATTTTTCATCAAACATTATTAAAAAACGTTACTAATTGTTAATTTTCAGCACCATTTTGAAAATTATTACAAAAAATGTCACTAATTATATGTTTTAGCAACAATTTAAAAAAATCGTCACAAAAAAAAATCACTAATTTTTAACTTTCAGCTACAATTTGAAAAATTCGTCACAGAAAAAGTCACTAATTGTAAGTTTTAGAGACAATTTATAAAAATTGTGACAAAAAAAGTCACTAATTGTCAATTTTTAGCAACATCTGTAAAAAATGTCACAAATTATTATTTTTAGCGATGATTTTATTAGAACTTATTTTCAATATGACTTGATGGGAATTAAATCCAATTATTAGGACATATTGATAATTTACCCTAAAATTAATCCTACTTATTGCACATTGTAATTTTATTTAACAAAAACCACCAATCATAACAATTAGGGGTGTACGCGATGCGGGTCGGTGTGATTTAGGAGAAAAATAAAAACGATACGGTGGGTGGCAGATTGATAAAAGTATCATTCGAAATTGCCATTTTTCTTACAAAAAACCAGCGATTCAATTGGCAAATAATAACAGATTTACCTTGACGGTTCGGGCGGATTGGCGGTTTATAAAACTTATAATTCAAATTACAGAACTTGAATCAAAAAGTAAAAAAATCTAATTTATAAATTAACTGAAATAGTCAAAATAAAAATATTCATCTAATATAACATTAAACATTAACAAACTAGTAAACTAAAAATCCAACAATCCAAACAAATTATACAATAACAATTTAACAAGGCAATAAATACTAAAAAAAAATAATATCATCCAACATCCAACATAGTTCCAAAAAAAATTCTCAAAAGTTAATCTAATCATCAAAGTCCACAAACAATCCAATAGTTCAAAAGTTAATCTACTCATTAAACTCCACAATAACTTCAATCATTCACAATTGCTTCAACCGAACTCCGAAAACTTTATTAATCTGTAAACATAAGTAAAGAAAACATAAATAAATAACAAAAAACTATAATCAAAATTATTAAAAAAAAACAAAACCAATACGACAAAATAATATTCCAAAGTAAGAATTAAGTCTAATCTCAAGAACTTTAAAATCAAACCAACTTGGAGACAAATTAGTCCTCAACAATAGTTGCTTCTTGTGTAGTAGATGATGCAAAAAAAATTTAAAAAAAAAAATATTTTTAATGTTATTCAAAATTACATAAAAGATAAAATCAATATTGAATAATTAATTTAAAATAAACACAAATCAAAAAAGTTACCTGACTCAATTTCTTCATATTGTTCAACATCATCCATACATTCTCTAATATTGATTGGAATTGATGAAAACCGTAACCAATTTTGTCCACAAATTAGAGCCTCTACCATCTTCGGCGTCAAAGAACTCCTAAATGGATCAAGCACACGTCCACTGGTACTAAAAGCTGACTCAGAGGCCATTGTAGAAACTGGGACAGCCAACACATCTCTTGCTATTAGAAAGAGAGCCTTATACTTATTTCCATTAACCTTCCACCAATTCAAAATATCAAAGTTTGGAACTCTTGGGTCTATACAATCATTAACCAAATATTTTTCCAACTTTGACTTCTTCTCCGCACTTTTTTTCCGACTCCAAATAGTTAATATATTGAGAGGCAAAAAGTGTCATGGGATCTTCCTCTTCCTCTTCATCAACTTCCATCACTTGAGGAGCTTTACTTGCATTTGAAGGTACAACATTAGCAACATTGTTCTTTTCAACATAATGATCAAACAAGTGCTCCAATGTTGCCTTCATCCTCGCTACTAAAATTTCTACCTTGTCATTTTCATACACTTTATTAAATGAAAACTTAAGATACGTCAACTTGTAGCGAGAGTCTAACACACTACAAAAAATTAAGATTTTAGAGACCAAAATTTAGGAACAAAATTATTTTTTAGGGACCAAAAATTTTTGTTGCGAAAAGTGTCGTTATTATATTTTTAGCAACAAATTATATTTTTCGCAACAACAATTAGACATTAGTGATGAATTATTATCCTTTAGGGACCGAATTTTTTGTCTCAAAAAATAAACCATTTTGAGACCAAATTATTTTGTCCCTAAAAGTCTATTTATTAGTGACATTTTCAAAAATTTTGTTGCTAAAAACCTTATTTTGGACTTTTCGAGACAACTTTTTAGCGACTATCCTCATGACGATAGAAATTGGTCCCTAAATATCTTTTACAATAAAATTTTTAGTTTTAGAGGCCAAAACATTTGGTGTCTAAAACTCTTATTTGTTGTAGTGACACAACTGCAACATATAACAAGAATTTGATATTATCAAGATTTTCCCAATATTTGTCATATTTCAATTTCATCTTATCAACACTACATCTCCATTTAACTAATTTAGATTGCACCGATACAAGTTGATGAAAAAAAAAAAAAAAAATTAGATGTCACATGCAAAGACCCTGAAAGTTGCAAAGTCACATGATAAAAAAGTTTTAAAAATTTTACAAAGACTCTAGCTACCTCCCAATTTTTTTCTTTAGGATATGAAATGAATCTTTTTCTTTTCCCTTTGTCTCTTCCACCATCATTCTCATTTTCATCATCATTCTCTATGAAAAATAACTTAAATCGTTGGCCATCCTTTTCTAAACACTCAAAAGCTTTTTGGAATTTCTTAGCTACATCCAACATCAAATAGGTGGAATTCCACCTTTTGGAACATCAAGGCATAACAAACTTTTACAACTAATCTTTTTATGCTCCACACAAATTTTAAAAGTTTATAGTCTAGTTGGAGATGATTTTACATATTTCACAGCTTTTTGAATCTTGGCAATTGAGTGATTTTGTTCTTTTAAACCATCACAAACAATTAAATTCACTATGTGTGCACAACATCTCATTTGCAAAAACTCATTTGCCAATATAGTGGAATGCCAATCTTTGGTTCTTCTCTTCAAAAATGAGATAGCGTCATTATTAGAGCTTGCATTATCAACTGTAATAGTGAAAATCATATCAATCCCCTAGTCTTACAAGCATTTGTTTAATTGTTTGCCAATTGTCTCACCCTTATGATTAGGAACTATACAAAAACTAAGAATTCTTTTGTACAAATTCCAATCATTATCAATCCAATGGTCGGTGACACACATATAATTTAGATTTTGAATTAATATCCAAGTGTCAGTAGTTAAGCATACTCGTTGCTTACTTAGAACTTTCTTCAATTTTTGCTTTTCATCAAAAAATACGTTTAGACAATCACGAGCAACAATAATGCGAGAAGGGACAGGAAACTTAGGTTACATAACTAAACAAAAATTTCTAAACCCTTCCTTTTCCACATGCCTAAAAGGTAATTCATCAATTATAATCATCTTTGTTAGTGCTTCCCTACAAAGTTTTTTATCATATCTTACTGCTTTGAGAGATCCAATCATTCGACCATCATGTTCCTTCTCCTCTCCTTCTTTTTTAACAAAAGAGAGAGTTTTTTTGTTTTTTGTCCACTTCCCTAATAGGAGAATTCATACATTGATGCTTAAGGTGGTTTCACATATTACTAGTCCCATCTTGTTTTCCACAAGCACCATAATCCTTACCACAATAATTACAAGCAGCCCTAGGTTTATCAGGCTCATAATCATCAAGTAAGGTGAAGTGTTTCCAAACCTCAGCTTTCTTTTTATCTAAATTAATACTAGGGCATGGACAAGTTTTACCATAATTTTTGGCAGGCATTGTGGTAGTGGTAGAACTAGCAACAGTAGTTGATTCTGCAGTTGGTGTAGAAGAGTTTCCACCAGCAAAGCAGCCATCATTTGTATTTCCCTCATCATCCATTCTCAATTACAAAATAAAAAATTTACATGGATGATCAGTAAATAAATAAAAATGATCAATATCACTTTACATATAAATAAAAATTATCAATGATGATAAGTATATATAAATAAAAATTATCAGTGAGTTTTTTTTGGGTAAGTGTTGGAAATTGGGCGCCCATGTGACATGTGGCATAACCCATGACCCTTTTGAACCTTATCCATGAAAGTTTGAATTTGAATTTGAATTCAAAACCTATTTGGATAATCCACTCATGATATCTATATCTATCATATCAACTGATATGGATAGATGATATACTTAGCCTATATATCTGATACGTTATATGAGATATGGTATGAATCAAATAACGAATGATTTTTCCCATACTGACTCTCTCCCATTAAAACAACGATCAAGTTTTTTGCACTGTGACTTGTGTGGGTGATACTCATATTGTGGTATCACTCCACTGCTGAGAGTTCGTTGTTCGCATATTTGAAGCACGTGATTTACCCACAAGATTCTTCGCTTCAGGTTCTATCACTTAAGGTATGATATGATATTGTTATCCGCTGCGTTATACTTGATTTACAGTAAGTATTATCAATGAGTTACTTATATATATAAATATCAATGATGTTATATATATATATATATGTGTGTGTGTGTGTATGTATGTATATAAAGCAAAGAGAGAAAAAAACAAAGAGAGAGCAACGAGAGAAAAGAAAAGAGTAGAGAGAGAGAGAGAGAGCCATTTACCGATGCGACGACGATGAGTAGGCAGTGCCGATCGGCAAGGAAAAGAGACAGCAGCGGTAACGGTGAGTAGAGGCTAACAGCGGTGACAGATGGTCGACAAGGTAATGAAGAGGAATGAGACGAGATGTTGTGCATAGTGGCAATGAATCGATGATGAATGAGATGAAATGTAGGCGTCAATTAGGTTTAATTGAGGAATTATTGTGTGTGTGTGAGTATATGTATGACAAATATAATCTATGGCTGAAATTCACTTGCTCTATGTGTGTATAACAGGGGATTATTCTTTGAAATAGTAAGTGGGTCGGGTCGGTTTGTACTGCGAGTTGGAAAATTCCACCCGCCAAACCTAGGACTCTCACTCGCCCAACTTGTCTGCCAGAGTTGAAAAATTGAGCAATTCGGAGCGATTCGATGCAGTTTTGACGATTTTGGCAGTATGATGCACAACCCTAATAACAATTACATAAAAACAATTCTCACAATGAGGAAAAAATAAAGGGAATCAAACTCCTTTTCACAATATTTAAACTTATAATTTCACATCACAAACTGATGCTACATAACCACTAAACCCAAGACCTTACTTAAACCGATATAGTAGGTTATATGATTTTTTTTTTTTCATTAAACTCTACCAATGACCGTCTATTTAATTAAATTAAATAAATTCATTTATTTTTTCACTACCACAATTCATGTTAGCATATGTTTTCTCCTCACCCTAAAATCACCATTATGTATCCTATTACTCATTCTTACTATTGTATTTATAGATTTTTATTGTATATGAACAAATTATATAACATGTTTTCTTTCATTCCTCGTAGTGCTACTTTTATCATTTTTATTGAAATTTTTAATAAAAGTAAAAGAAAAATAAAAAACTCCAAAGTCCACATACATGTTTAGGAGATTTCATAATTGGGTCATGCAAATAACAGTTTAGAGTCAACAATAAGAAATAAATAAAGACAAAATATTTATAATCTTAATACACTTTTTATATATTTTTAGCACTTTTATATATTTCAATACATTTTCACACAAATTTATAGAGTTTTTGCACACATATCAAGGCAACCCTTAACAAACCTTGATAATTTGTAGAAGCTCCATGAACACAGTCTAATACAGTCAACCTTATTGATCTTTGGACGTTACAAAGTGCTATGCTTTGATCTTAGTTCTTAAACAGTGCCAATTTCCCAATTGATCATGGGTGTAAAAATGCAACAATGCAAAAATATACATATTTTTGTACAATTTTTGTAAAACCACCTTAAGAAAATCATTTTTTTTTTTGGGTACAAAAAAGAAAATCATATTACAATGATTGAATACATCCTCAAATTCTTCAAGAGTTCAAAAAGAAATGGTAAACAATATTTGAAAGGAAAATGATTTGTCCCCCTAAAAAAGCCCTCCCTAATCCCTTAATGTCCAAAATGACGTCGTTTTAATTTAGAGAGATTAGAAGGCCAAAAATTAGGGAATGTAGCACAGCCCTATTTGAAATATTGAAAAAAGAGTTGTAAGGAGATTTTTATAAAAAAAAAAAAAGGAACTAATGATCAGTTGCATTAGGGAGCACTCGATCGTTTCCTTATGGAAAATTATACCGAAGTATTTCAACCCACAATTCAATCTCATGTTGATCACTTCTCTCTGAAAAATATAAATTGCTTTTCTTAAAAAAAATAAGCGATCGATGTCATCTCAAAAAATCATTGGGCAAAAAGCTACAACTTCAAACACATTTTTTCAAAGCAAGTTATTATTATTTTTAAAAAATATTTTTCTATCCTTAAGAATATTATCACTTTGCTTTGTTAGAGTTTTCTAAAAATACTTTTCAAATAATTTTACTTTCTTGTTTTCTGTATTTTTTTGTATCTACTGAATTTTTTTAATATTTTAAGCAATTTTTAAAATTTTTAGACATACCTAACATAAATATACCTAAAAAGTAAAAAAATTATGAAAAAATCTTTTAAAAATTCACTAAATACCAAAAATATAAAAAAAAAACGAGAATTTAGTGCATTTTTTTAAATATTTTTATGTATTTATTAATTTTTAAAAATATTTTTCACAAAGTTTTTACTTTTTAGATACATCTAAATAAGGTGTATCTAAAAAAGTAAAAAAAAAATGTTTAAAATTTTAAAAATATTCACTAAAACAAAAAAAAATACGAAAATCAAAAAACTCAATTTTCAAAAAATTTAATCTAAAAAACTCAAATTAAACACACTGATTAATTTTTATGTGTATAAAAAGTGTGTATTAAAAACCCCAAAGGCATGTAAATGACACCCTACTACTAATCACATTTTACAGCTCGCTTTACAAGTGACTTTCAAATTTAAAAAAAATTAGCATAGCACAGGTAAAATAATATATTATTTAATAAAAATATAATTATTATATTTAATTTTTATATTATGTAAAATAAAAGTTAAATAAAAGTTAGTTAATTGGGATTTTTTTAATTATTTAAAATTAAGAAAATCAAAAAAATAGTATGAAATATTGATCATAAGGCTTCTCACTAAAAATCTCATTTTGCTTATATAAATGTGAGCATAAGATTCACTTTATGTAAGTGAAACAATTTACTTTTTCTTTCTTTTCTTGATGTAGGATTGTAAAATAAAAGGTAAATGGAATCTAACCAATGGGAATTAGAGAGACATAGTTTAGGTTGGTGAATTTATCATACTTGATTATTTTGTAAACTCATATGTATATTAAAAAAAACAAAACAAAACAAATTCATTTTAAAGTCATGTTCATGTGATTTCAATATATTTATCTTTAATAAAAATATATGATCTATTTATAAAATTATATAGATTATTTATTTTTAAAAATTAAATATAATAAAATTACGTGATTATAAATGATAATCTCGCTCAAAGTAAATCGAATTTTAATTTGTTCAGAATATTACTAATAAAAACTAAAAATAAATCAAAGTTAATCAACTGACCTTTTTTCCTCTCCGACATGTGCCTTGTTACATTATCATCCATGTGGAATTAACTTCCATAATTACATTTAGAGCAAAATATTGTTTTAAAAATATAATTAATTGTAGTCATGCAAGCAAGATGGACCCAATTGGAGGAGATGGGTGACGATCTCCAAATTTCGAAACCCTTTTATTATACTAATAATAACATTAATTATTTTTTAAATTATATAAGTTTGTCTCCTATTAGAGAGACATATTTTCATCGTACAGTTTGGTGAACTATCAACCTAAACTATGATAAAAGCTTCCAACTTAAACTATCCCAACTTAAACAATTAACTTTTTCTTTCTTTCCCCGATGTGGGATTATCAAATAAAAGTTAGTCAATTGAGATATTGAAACTATCACAAGGCTCTTTATTAAATGGGATGGGATTATAAGATTCTCTTTATATGAGTAAAACAACTCATTTTTTTCCTTCTTTTTCCGATGTGGAATTATCAAATAAAAATAATTATTTAAAATTCATAAAATCAAGAAAATTAGAATAAGGATTTGAAGCATCTAGAAGGCTTCTCACTAAAAAGTCCATTTTCCTTATCTATCTTATTATATAAGGAAAGGGGGCATTCTTGTGAGAAGACTTGTGAGATCTTCAAAATCTTATCCTAATTTTTTTTAATTTATTTAATTTTAAATAATTAAAAAAATCTCCATTCGTAGCTTTTATTTGATAATCACACATCGGAAAAAGAAGAAAAAAATGAGTTGTTTTACTCATATAAAGGGAATTTTATACCTCCATCGTATTTAGTGAGGAGTTTGTACGGGGATAAATATTCGATAACGCCCGTACTCCTTGCGTCCAAGCTCCGCTTTTGTCCGATTAACCTGCGAACATAACGGCGGTGTGTTGTCGGAAAACCCCTCTGACGGTCAAGTTAGCACACACTCAGAAAGAGAGAGAGAGAGAGAGAGAGAGGAGCTGGATCAATGTTAAAGTTTCTCTCACCAACTGATGTTCCATCCTCCGTATGGGGGGTGCAGTCCTGTTTATATACTTTCTGCGCTCACCTCTGCGTTTATTCGCCTATTGACACGTGGAGCTACTCTCTTACTTGTCAGCGCAAATTCAGTTAAACACCACCTAATCAAATCGCCAAACAGCATTAGCGGGAACGGGCAGCCTAGTGGCACCATCTTGGCCTCCTTCGACCGTGCTACCTAACGAATCCAACAATGCCCCTTGCCCAGCTCCATCACAAGCGAGCTCAGCAGCACTCCGGTGCGACTGTGCTCCAGCTAAGTTTGGCCGGTCTGCGGCAGATCACAATCACCGAGCTAAAACGAGCGAACAAGAGAAACCAAGCTGGCAGAGGATCATCTCGCCCAACTCTGGTCTGGACTTCAGTCGAGCAAGCTTCCTCTCGGCACGGCCTAGCCCAGCTCGGCCCAAATACGTTAGGACCACTTTCAGCCCGGCCAAAACCGCGGTCCAAGCCGAGATTATGAAATCCCCCTCTCAGAGTCTTATGAGAGTTTTAATATCTTATACTAATTTTCTTAATTTTAAACAATTAAAAAAATCTCCATTGGCTAGTTTTTATTTAATAATCCCACATCAGGAAAATAAGAAAAAAAATGAGTTGTTTTACTCATATAAATTGAATCGTATACTCCCATCCCATTTAATATTGTAGTGTTGTGCATATTTAGCCAATTTTGCTAAATCATTTTTGATTTGATTGATTCGTTAGTTTAACTGCTATTTTAGCGATTTCATACTTTTATTTGATAATCCTACATCGGGAAAAGAATAAAAAATAAATTATTTTACTCATATAAAATAAATCTTATACTCTCATCCCATTTAGTGAGGAGTCTTGTGAGAATTTCAATATCTCATATTAATTTTCTTAATTTTAAATAATTAAGAAAATCTCTATTGATGAACTCTTATTTAATAATCCTACATTGGGAAATAAAGAAAAAAGATGAGTTGTTTTACTCATATAAAGTTAATCTTATACTCACATCCTATTTAATATTGTAGTGTTGTGCATATTTCAATTCAATATGTTTCAATGTCACTCTTACTGCTCCTTCATACAAAAATTATGAGAATTTTAAATTTGAATTTAAACCTTATAAATTACGAGATAGATTATCATAATTTTAAATTTATATTGTATCGATTTTAAATTTAAATTAATAGATTGTTTTCCATATTTAGTGACAGTTTAAATTTTAATAAAATAAAATTTAAAAGTTTTAATTAATTAATTTTTGTGTAAGCTGGTTAGTCTTTTGATCAAACTGATTAAGTTAAATCGTTTTTGATTTGAATGATTTGCTGGTTTAACCGTAATTTTAGTAATTTTACATGTTACGATAATTCTTTCTTACTCATTAAATTTTTAAAATTTCTTTAATTATTTTTCTTTCAAAAACCAATATGATAATTTTTTAAAATTCATATGTTTTTATTCTAAAATAGTGAAGTATTAGAACCATGTCATTTTTTTTATATAATAAAGCATAATTTTAATTATTAATTGTCAATACAACAATTTTAATTATATATACACTATATATTATAGTAAATGAACATTTAAAAAAAAACTCTTAAATTTATATATAAATTTTAGAAAAATGATTTGTGCCTCAAAATTTTCTACCATGAATGCCCCTAATGCCCAAAACGACGTCGTTTTGGGCATTAGGCATTTTTTTTTTTTTTTTTTTTTTTCCGTCATTTTCGACGCAGAGCAGAGGAAGAGGGAGAGGAAGAGGGAGAGAAAGAGAGGGAGAGGGAAGAGGAGAGAGAAAGAGCTCGTCGCCCAGCCGAGCTCGTCGCGTCGCCTCCGCCTGCCGTCGCCTCTGCGCGATCGTCGCAGAGGCGTCTCCATCGCCTACCCCCCGCCTCTGCCTCCAGCCCATTTTTGAGGCCCCCCCCTCCCCTCCCCTCCCCCTCCTTCGTCTTCTTCTTGCTTCTTCCACTGTAAAAAAAAAAAAAGAAAAAAAAAAAAGGAAGAATTCGGGGCATTCGAGACTCCCAATTTCGAGCTCCGAATCACAACTCAAAATTTTATTTACGAGAGATAAGATATAATTATTATATTTTTAATAAATAATATATTATTTTATCTTGCGCAGATAATAGGCTAGTATATATAAATTATAAAAAATAAAACTAAAAATTCAAGCCGTCGAGAAAGTGTCTCATCTCTACATCAATCAATTAATTTTTTTTTTTTTTTTTGTACAATTACCTATTTATTTATTTTTCATTTAAAAAAAATAAAAATATGGGGATGCACCAATAAATCCCAAATTAATAACTTATGCACTGTTTAGTCCTAAAAATTTTCTTATAGACTGAAAGGTCCCATTACAATGTTAATAACATCAGATATAATGTTAATAACATCACAGTCATGTTACAAACATTAGATTTCAAACATCTAATGTTCATCAAATTTCAATAATGTTTGAAAATATAGGATGAAAAACATCTAATGTTCATCAGATTTTAATAAATTTTGAAATTATAGAATGAAACATCGGATCATTTACATCATGCTGATGTAAAAATGAGACTAAATAGAGCATAAAAAAATTTTTAAGACTAAATAATTCAACGTCTCAAAAACTAGGACTTATGGATAAATTTTCCTAAAAAGAACCTAAGTTTAATTTCGCAGCTTCAACCACAGCAACAACAAAGGCAAGGGGTCGCTTCGCTTCCCTCCTCGCGCTCTCTCTCTCTCTCTCTCTCTCTCTCTTCTCTGTCTAGGGTCAACCGCACTAGCAACATTAGTCGTTCCCGATCTAGCCGCAATCCACCGATCTATCGGAGCCCTCATATTTCCGGTCACCTAATCGGCCTGAATTCTCAGATTCCGGTGCCTTATTCCACCATTTACATTCATTTCATGATTATTCTTGTTTGGGAGTAGAGCTTGAAGAACTAGGGTTTTGAATTATCGTTTTTTGGTTCGTTCTATTCCTGCTATTTCACAGTTATGACGCGGAGTTCACGCCACAAATCTCACAAACAGAGCAAACACAGTTCCAGAGACGCTCGAGAGCACTCGGAATCGGAATCGGATGTGAAGATGAAGGAACGGAACGGCAAAGAGGAAGGTTCAGGTACGGTTTGTAGGGATTCGGTCTCGAGCGAGAAGCGTAAAGATCTGTCTGGTCACGCTAATGGTGATGCTTCGGAAGATTATGTCGGTTCGAAGCGTCGGAAAGAGAAGGCCGATTTGGATAGGTGGAATAGTTGCGGGGATGAGATGAAAGTGGAAAGTTCAAGGATCGATGGGGATAAGACTTCAAAGTCGAAAACTTTGGTTGATTCGAAGAGTAAAAGTAGTAGAAAGTACGATGGTGGTGGTGGTGAGAAGAAAGAGGAGGGTTTGGGTTTAGTGGGAGAGAAAGAGGAGAGTAAGAGTAGCAGCAAAGTTGAGTCGAAGCGGAAGTCTGAAAAAGATTTGGGGCGAAAAGATAAGGATTCAAAGGAAAAGGAACGTGTGTTGGAGAAGAAGATTCATGAAACAGAGGTAACTGTCGATGGTGAAGAGCGACAAGGCAAACGTGGTAGAGAAAATACGGGTAAGGTAACTAATTGTTGTGTTTTTAGTTGATTGATGATTTGGATTGATGGTGGTGTTGTTGGTGTTGTTTTGTTTGTTCAATTTTTCACTATATAAAGAAAAAATCTATAATCATGCATAATTGAGATTGTAAATAGCCTGTTGACAGAAAGAAAATATAGCAATGGGATTGCTCTGCATATTCTTTGATTTGGAAATTGCAGAGATTAAGACCTGTGTTTGTTTTTAAATGTAACAAGTCAATGAGGAAGTCAACAATAGTACCTTGTGAGTTTGTGTGAAGATATGCTTAGAAGTATGCAGCATGATTTAATCTTTACTACACACTAATACAGAGAGGGAGATCGTATGTACATATATAGATATTTTCAGCTTGGTAAAGATACTTGTCAGTTATTAAATTTTCAACTGATACATGCAGTTGAAGGTTGGTTATCTACATTTGGGGTGTAGGATTTTAGGTATGTTTAATTTTCTTTTGTTTGTTAAGGTTGCTAGTGAATATTTGTAGAACTATCGGGCTGAGGTATCTATTAAGGGTAAGCTGTAATATTGTTTCTTTGGTTACAGAAATTTGTGAACAGAATACTCCTGTGACCTTCAGTATGTATGTGCTAAGGGTTAAACCATGTCATTTGAGGAATGTTAATTTGTTTTATGATAGTACAAAATATTTTCCTTACTGTGTTTTGTTGGGAGATTTGGGAAAGGATTTGGAAAAGGAAAGGGAAAAGGTAGGTGAAATGTAAATAAAATATATTTACATTTCACCTAGTTCCACATACCGTTTCCCTTTTCCCTTTTCCCTTTTCCCTTTTCTTTTTCAAATTCCTTCCCAAATCCCCCAACCCAATCAAATACAGTGTTAGTAATGTTTTGTGCAGTGCAATATATGATGCTAGAGTGTGAACATCAGCAATATGTGTGTTGCTTTGCATATGGTAGCCTTTCCATTTTATGCAAGTTTTATTTGTTTAAAACTATTTTACCTGGTAGCTACGCTTATTTTTCTGTCACAATTTTGCCAAGTGTCATGAAATTGAAGAATCAAACTAAAATAGGTGAAGGAGTTTATGGGTTAATATAGTTGTATTGTATGGATTGATGATTTGTTGGTGCTAAGAGGAAGATCATTTTTTTTTTATCAGCAACAGAGAAGATAAATTTTATTAAGGCTCATGGCCAAAAAGAAGAGAGGATAAGGCATCCTCAACAAGAAAGAAGAGAGAATAAGACAACCAAAAAGAAAACCAAATCAAAAGACAAAAAAACAAACAGCTACAACTATACAAAACAAACTGACATCCAATCTGAAGCAATCAAAAAAAGAGAAATCCCTCGGAACACAGGACTCGCCGAGGCCCAAAAAGATGCCAAATATCTTACTCTATCCATAAATAATCTATATCCCGAGTTCCTCCTTCGAAGATACGCCCATTCCTTTCCAACCAAATGACCGAGGAGATTGCAAAGACTACAGCTAAGAGGAAGACCATTTACTAGGAAAAAAAAGCTTACCTTTCAATAAAAATGACTGCATTTCCAATTGAGAGGAGTTTATAGTAACCAATCAAGGACCTTCTGGTAGTAAGTTGGTTCAAGCTGTTGCGATTTAGAATGGGAAGTCAAAATGCAGTTCAAAATACAATTAATTAAATGAATAAAGAAGGAAGTAAAGTATGAAAAAGCTTGAGTGCATTTAACTGTTTACATTGACATTTAAGTGTTTGTTGATAATACAAGTTTTACCTTTTCTATTCTCCTTGATTCATTCTTTACTCTTAAAAGATTTTACAAGAACCAGTTTTTATTCGTTTATTTTTTTATTTTCTTTCTTTCTCTTTTTTTCTTTTTTTGGTTTTTTGTGAATGATACTTATTTCGCTTTTAGAATTGATCCACCTTAGGATTCCTCTTCTTCGTTTTCATTGAACACTATCCTAATTGTGTCATAAGTCACTTTATAATGAATGGGATTGCTAATTTAGTTATTTATGTTTGGTAGATCATCTGATGTTAAGCTTATGAGTTAGTGTGTTGATTGAGGCTCTACTCAATTGATGGCTTTCCTGTTAAGTTCATGCAGTGGTTCTCTACATTTGTACATTAGGTGGTACAGCTATAGTAGCTCTCTATCCTTGTTTTATTCCATTGGTAGCACAACTTTTAACTCTGTAGTATAGTCTAAACTCACTTCATCACTTCTTTTCTGATTCAATTATGATGAATGAATGTTTCTGGTCTTGATACATCTTTCCAGTCACCTACTTTCTCGAGTTTGACAATTCTTAAACATGTGAGCTGACAGATTTAATGTGTGCACCGTATTGTGCTGTTGTGTTACAAATATGACTTCTGCAAGATCTTTGGCTCTAAAATTTATGATGATTTTATTATTTTTTGGTTTAAAATTAGTAGATGTTGCTATTCTGGTTGTCTTTTTCTTTCGCTGGATTTCAGTTTTCCTCTCATTGATTAGTCTTATCTTCTTTTGTTCATTTTGTTAGAGTTGTCTATGCTTCCAGCTTTACTCTCATTGATTAGTCTTATCTTCTTTTGTTCATTTTATCAGAGTTGTCTATGCAAGATGAGGTACGAAATCTTGAGTTAGAGAAGGAACTTGATAAACGGATAAGGAAGAGGAGAGATGGCTCTAGTGATAAGGAAAAATATCAAGATAAAACAAAAGAAAGTGAAGATAGACGACTATCATTGAGGGGTGAGCATGCCAAGGATGTAAGGTACAAGGATGAGAAGCATAAGGATGGAAGTTATGGAGTTAAGCACCGTGAAGATGGTGATAGGGATAACAGACACAGGGATGATAAGTACCGGGAAGATGGTGAGAGAGATAGCAGACACAGGGATGTTAAGTATCGGGAAGATGGTGACAGAGATAACAGACACAGGGACAATAAATACCGTGAAGATGGTGAGAGAGATAGTAGGCACAAGGATGATAAGTACCGTGAAGATGGTGATAGAGATAATAGACAGAGGGATGATAAGTACCGTGAAGATGGTGACAGAGATAATAGAGACAGAGACGATAAGTACCTAGAAGATGGTGACAGAGATACTAGACATAGGGACGAGAAGTTTCATGAAGATGGCGATAGAGATTATAGACACAGGGGTGACAAGTATCGTGAAGATGGGGACAGAGATGATAGACACAGGGATGATCGGTATCTGGAAGATGGCCACAGGGAGGGTAAACAAAGAGATGATAATGACAAAGATAAGAGGCTCCGGGATGTTAAGTACCGGGATAAACGGTCCTCAAGAGATCACACGAGTGATAAGTCTGATATCAAGCGTTTGAGGGATGAAAGTAATGCTACAAAACATCACAGGAAATCAAATAATCGTGATGGTAGTCCAATTTTTGATGATAGGAGTACCATAAACCAAGATGATAAAGGAAGGAGAAGAACCAGTGATAAAGAGGATGATGGTGATATGAGATCCCTGAGTACCAAAGAGCAACATTCAGCCGCAGAAAAGAAATATATGAGCAGTGCTAGAGTAGAATCGGTTAGTGATAAAGGAAGGTCTAACTCACGCAATGCTGATGTGGAAATCACTTCAATCCATAGCAGACGGAGGAGTTCCCCTAGCTCTAATTCTCATGCTGCAAAGGATCATTACAGGTATTTTTGTTTATCAATTATTTCTTAACAGAATCAAGGTGTATTTGTTATCAGTTCAATTTTGTATGAGATGCTGTTTAATATGTGGTATAAGTGGTACTTGTATTCTAGTATTTCTTAAATCTTAAAAAAAAGAATGAAAGAAGGTATGATATGTTTTATTATGATCACTACTTCTCCTCTCCTCTCCTCTCCTGGTGGAACCAAACACTGCTGGCCAACTAGTTTCATATGCTGGGCATTGACATCTTGTCAATTTTCTTACATAGAGGTTGGTAATGAATGTACTGCCAGTTTGAATAAGACCGGCGAACAATAACCAAACACAATATAGAATCTGCTGCGGATACTTTGTATCGGTATCAGACACTTGCTCGTTTTCTAGTGTTACCAAAATTTACTGGTTTGGAAAATGGAGATGGTAGCTGATAGCAGGAAACATTATGCAATGGTTAAGATCTCTTATTAGAGAGTTTGTTGAAATAAATACTCCCTCTGTCTCATTTCATTTGTTCTTTCTATGTTGGGTTGCACCAGAATGGTTTGAAAAGTCGAGGCATATAATCTTACATTTTTCTGAAGTTATCCTTTTTGGATGATTGTAAATGCATTAATAGTGTGAAATTAAAGGATAGCTTGTAGATGAATGTATTGTTACTTGAACATATTGAACTTTTTAAAAATAAATTGTATATCTAATAATGTTATACATTGGGAAGCCTATTGTAAAACTTGTCACTTGATCAAATATTGCATTTTTGAAATTTTTGAATGTTATATGAAAGCCTTTGGTGATATTAGAATGTGTTAACATTATTATTAAATACTGTCACTGCCCCATGTGGTTTGCATGAGGTTTTGTGGAGAAAGTGAAAATAAGTCCTTGAATGGTAATTTTTTCTGTGAAACTTGCGAGAATGGTTTATTGAGAATATTGAGACTAGGAAGAACACCTAAAATGTCATGTAGTAGCACTTTCGGTATTTTCTCACTGTCTGGCACTCTCATATGACTGGATTCAGTCTGATCCTGTTTGGAATGTATGTCATAACTTGTAGGCTGGCAGTTAATGATGGCTGTGTGGCACTATATGACGATTGTTTCCAGGAAAAAACACTTGTGATTGTATTTCATATCCTTTTGCTTTCTGATTTGGTGGAAGTAGTTTTTTACATAATTTGTGTAAATTACCTGACTGTTATCCTTGGTCAACGAGTGACCTTGTTGCAACTTGTATTAGCTATATTCTGCTTTGTGGATGGGAGATTTTTCTAATGTTCAAGGCATCTATGTCAAATGGATTTTTAATAAACAATCATCAAACACGATTAAGCTACTGGCATTGGCTGATTTGGATGATGTCGGGAAGGTTAGTATAGAAAGATGTCTGGGGGGTAGTGGCTTTAACTTCAAAAGTGTCATTTAAGAGCATAGGGATGAACTAACCTTCTCCGGATGGAAGGGGTGGCCTGGATCAGTAAGCAAAAAAGTGATGTACGAGTAACTTTGTTGTGGTGATTTTCTCTTATCTATGCTCTGATTTAATATAAATTTGTCCAATGGGAACATAATTCCAATTGATCTTAGCTCTAAATTTTTCCCAACAATCATTTCATTTTTCAATTTTTTTTGTTATTGTCTCGCAGGGTTTCAAAGCAAGAAGAATCAAAATATAGGGACTATGTGCATGATGAGAGAGTTATGCATGGTATAACCACTAGCAAAGAGTATGCTGTAGTAACAGAGAAGGCTTCACAGTCCCGGTCGATTGAGAAACCACGCCTTCAAAAGGATAACAGCCATTTGGGTGAGGTCTTCGCTGAAAGGCGCCTGAAGGAAGATAAGCGCTCTTCACCATTGCAAATGGTGGATAAATCCCCATCATCAACGAGTGCAGACCGCAGACACTTGAATAGATCTGATGTTCGGCGAAGTCTTGATATTGAGGACTCGGGGCAGAGGAGTGGTGGTTCGAAAGATGTAAAGGACTTTTCTGGTAGGGAAGGCAGAGGAAGTCGTGACTTGCCTATGGAGACACGTCGAGGAGATGAGATTTCTCAAGCAGATGGAGACAATTTGTCTGAGTCTTCACCTTTTAGTAGAACTGGTCATTTGTCTAGCAATTCCAGGTCCCTTTTACCTCCTCCACCCCCCTACAGGATGGGGCCTGACAGCCCTCTTGCTTTGGGCTCTTTGGAAGATGACAATAGAGGCAAGTCTAACAACCGTCATAGGAGGGTTGGTGATCCCAACATGGGAAGAGCACAAGGAAGTCCATGGAGAGGGGTCCCAAACTGGCCTTCCCCCGTGGCAAATGGCTTCATACCTTTCCAACATGGTCCGCCTCCTGTTGGTTTTCATCCTGTTATGCAGCAGTTTCCTCCTCCTCCAATGTTCAGCATTAGACCTTCAATGGAGTTAAACCAATCTGGGGTTCCGTACCATGTCCCTGATGGTGACAGATTTTCTAGCCATGGGCGTTCTCTTGGTTGGCGGAATCTAGTGGATGAGTCATGCCCTCCTATCCATGGATGGGATGCAAACAATACTGTTTTTGGAGATGAATCTCACATTTATGGGAGACTTGATTGGGACCATCATAGAAGACTGACTGGTAGTCGGTTGTGGGAGACGAGAGGAGACATTTGGAAGGGGCAAAACAGTGGTGTGAGCACTGAGCTGCCATCTGCACCACAGAAAGACGGTTATTCAGCTCATGGACCAGCAGATGATGTTTGGACAGAGCAAACAGGTCTGGAAGCTCAGAATGATAAAAAACAACCTAGTGTTCAGGTGGAGAGTGTTGACATTGATCAGTCAAGTGATGCTCTTGAAAGGAATACTCTTAAAGCAGCTCCCAAAACTATTCCTGAGGAGATACCCAGCCTTTCCAGAAAGGATGGTGCAGGTCTTTCACATGTTTATCTTTCCATGGTTGACATTTCACCGGATCTTACTCAACCTGAGTTGTATAGCCAGTACACTGATTTGATGGGTATGAAACAGAACTTGAATACTGAAGAGGCTGATTCCAAGCTTTTACTTGTGGAGGTAAAAATGATTACATTTGTAACTTTCTTTCATTTCTCTTCATTGTTAGTTGTCTAGTTCTAATAAGGTTCTTTATTTTGATGTGACAGGAGGCTATAGATGCCACGGTGAAGATTTCTAATAAAACTTCGAGTGGTTTACTTTTTCCTACCATCAATGATTCTGTTTTGCAGGTAATGTATATGTTGATAGTGTTTATTTTTGATAAAATGTTTTATTAACAAGAATTCCAATTTATAATGATATTGCAATTGCATTTTTGAAAATATAGGTGGCAATAGTTGTATTCTGTGTCGAATTAATTCTGTTTGTATGGCAGTGCTCATATTTATATTTTATGCTGTGAAATTTTTATTTTTCATGTTATAAAAGAAAAAAAATTATTTTTAGAACTCAAATTCCAATAAAGTAATGGTTAGGATGTTTCCATGGTTAAACTTGCAGAAAGCCATGTCCCTGTACAAGAAGCTGAGGGAAGAAGCCAGGACCATAAATGGGGATAAACTTCCATTTTCCAATGTCGAGAACCTTGAGGCTGCTCCAGCATTGGATCTGGAAGTGGCAGGCTCAAATGAAGATAAACTGGGGGAATTGGTACCAGCTTGTGGTCAGCAAGAAGCAGAAGTTGCAGCTCCAGCTTTAACCAAAGTGAAAATGGAAGTGTCTTCTGCAATTACCAATGAGAAGATAAATGAACCTGATCTGGCTGATGCTCTGGAGAAACCAGAGGGGTCAGTTGCAGCTTTAAATAAGGTGAAAATGGAGTTGAATCTGGTTCCAAAGCAGGAGACACTTGATTATGTTGTGGAAGTCAAATCTTCATCTCCACAAAATGTAGAAACATCTGATACCCATTCACCTGGTAAGGTTGATGAGGTGAACGGGGCTAGCGACTCTAAAGGCAACTGTTTTGCCACTATTAAAGAGGGACAGAAGTTTCATGATGCTAATAAGTGTGCTTCCTTGCTTTTTTCTGATGTGTCTACTGAGGCATGTGAGGCAGTGATTGCGGAGTCAATTGAGTCTGGGTCAGTAAATTTAAGTCGGATACATCAATCTCCTGAAAGTACACATTGAGACAATTTATTTTCTATGAGTTTTTGAAATGCCTTTCTTATTTGAAATAGTGTGGTCTATCATCTAATCTATGCTTGCTGCTTTATCTCAGTTCGATATTAAAGTTTTGTATGTGCTTCAACTGTTATATGTGAATTTCTTTTTCAAGATGGGAGCAACAGTCCTTCGGGTTCCTGGAATAGGGATCTAAAGGCCACTGTCCTTTGGTTTGTGAAATATAAGCCTTATAAGAAAAAATATATACTGCAAGTTGTCTACTGCCTATTTTTGCTCCCCGTCTTCCCTTGAGTATTGCAGGTACTTGTTTCAAAATTGCTCCTTTTATTCTGTATTCTTCATTAGTTATTAATGTTAGATGTTGATGTGCCTTCTAAAGATGTTACATTGTTTGCAGGGGGATATGGCAAATATTGTTCAACGTCCTATCCTGGATGGATGAAGGGTATCTGCAACAGTTTGGTATGTGCTTTAAATAGAAATCAAAACCCTTTTATAATATGAGATTGTGAAAGGAAATGAACACCAGTCACCACCACCACTTAATTAAGTTGAACGAGTTTCAACTTGTTTGTGGTTGAGGTGTGCTTGAATGTAATTGGGGGGCAAACTTCTTCTTTTAAAAGTTGGATTTTTTTTCTCTTTTTATTTCTTTCATTGAAACTGCTGCCAAAATATATTAAGAAAAAATTTGTTTTGTATTCTATAAATAAAAAAAATAAAAAAAATCTTTTTTTATATGTTGAAGAAAATTTTGTTGATTCAAGATTGATAAGAGATTGGAAATTTTTAAAAGATAAATTGCACTTTGCATTAAATTTCAGTTTCAATTTGGTCCCACATTTTTAATTGCAACAGTTAAATCTTCTTTTGGTCAAATGTCAATGTCACTTTTTTGTTGGGTTTATGTTTATGGGGAAATCTGAAGTCAATGGGACTGGAATTTTTTGTATTTTTTTTTGCATTTTCAAATTTTTCATGAGGTGCAAAGCTCCCATATGCATAGTGCAAGTATTTTTTTGTGTTAGATTTGCTCTAAGAGAGATTTCATCAATAGTATAATTATTCTTTCACTATCTAATTGAAATGCAATGAACCCTATGTTTGTTGTTTGATAGAAAAAGTCATCTGAGAGAAAGTGGTCAAATGTTGATGTCACCCTTTCGAACCACCACCTCTCATTATCACCCAAATCGAACTGCCACCACCCATTCTTACCCAAATTGAACCACTATCATCCACGAAATGGCGACAAATGGATGAACCCTGCAGGGATTGGATCCTAGACGGACTGAACCAGATTGGGTTAGCTTAAGATCGGGTTTTTAGGGTTCCTGTTTTATAGTGAATGGTCACTGACAGTTGTGGTAGTGGTGGCGTTTTGATAAGTTGAGGTTGTGATGGATATCGAGGTTATGGTGGTGCAGAGAGGGCAATAGAGATGGGAGGAGTGTAGATAGGGAAGGACTGAGGAAAACAGGGAAGGGGTGTCATATGATTGATCAAAATTCCATACTTATCCTAAACATTTCAAATTTTCATGTTTATCGTTAAAAACATCATGTGAAGCTCACATATTAAGATTTTGTTTTCATATTGAACGGAGACATAATAAAAGGGTGACATTGTCATTTCTCTAAAAGTAGAAGTGTAAGAACATCTCAATCAAATTAATTAAAATTTTGTTATATTGACTTAAAAATTATTTTTTCTGTCTGGACTATATACCTTTTTAAATACATTGTCCAACGGAAGATGATTCCCTCTAGTATAATTTGGACTATAAGGTATTGTTTGGACGTGAGGCTTTATAGGTCTCGTTTCGATAATATGAATCATTCACTTTGTTAGATATTTTGTGTATTTTATTTACAAAAAAAATTAAATCAATTAACTTGTTTAATTTATTATGTTTGTTACTAAAAAATGTATGATTTATTTTAAAAAACACAATTTAATGTGTTTGGTTTGAGTTTTCTGGATTAAGTTTTTTAAAAATTGAGTTATTTGATTTTCTTATTTTTTTTGTTTTTAGTGAATATTTTTAAAATTTTAAACATTTTTTAAAATTCTTTTAGACGCACATCACTTAGATGTATTTAAAAAGTAAAAAATTTGTGAAAAAATATTTTAAAAAATTAATAAATACATAGAAATACAAAAAATGTATTGAATTCTTGTATTTTTTTATTTTTGGTATTTAGTGAATTTTTAAAAGATTTTTTTTACAATTTTTTATTTTAAGTATATTTATGTTGGTGTGTCTAAAAAATAAAAAAAAATGCTTAAAATATTAAAAAAATTCAGTAAAAACAAAAAAAAAAACATAGAAAATAAGAAAGTAGAATTTTCTGAAAAGTGTTTTTAAAAAAATAGAATCAAGCAAGCTGATTTTTTTTTATTTATTATTTTTTTTTTGTGAAAAATTGAATAAGTTACAATTATTGAATCGATTTAATTAATTAATTTATTTATTTGTGAATAAAATAGGCGAAGTACTTAACAAAATAAATGGTTCAAATTATCGACATAGGGCCGTAAAGGGCTCCACGGGCCCAAACAGCACCCTTCAGTCCAAAATCAGGACTGGACGAGATCCTCCTCTTTGTCCAACAAACTCTCTATTCTTTTTCTATATTATTAAAATAGTATTTTTATTTATTTTAATTTAGAATTATTTTTTATAAACTTATACACAATTAATTTCAAAATATGAAAAGTAATATTTTTTTTAATATTTGACTAGGTGAAAACACTAATTACATTTGTTGCGTCACATCATCAAAATTAAAATGACTAACTTGATAACTAGTTTGATTGAGGTAAAATTTAGTGCAATGTTAGTTAAAATATGAAAATAACTAGTTTGATGGCGATATTCTGAGGGGTCTGATTGTTATAATAAAACATTAAGGGATCAAAAAGAGAGATTAGCATCAAGTGTCATTTATCCTCTTGATTTTGGTTACTATTTTGCATGCGGCCTATAGACGAGAAATTATTCAATATTTTTGGAGTAAATTCATGTGGTGTTTAAAATTTATAACTATTGGTAGAGTTATAAAATAAATTGATGGCTTATTGAAAGATCGTTCGAGATTGATTTATTATGTAAGCAAGTCAAGTTTGTACATTTTGAAATTCATTAATTTTTTAAGTTAAATTTGAATAAATGACTACTTAATATGTATAAAAAAAAAAACTAAACTACTGACGCTCGATCTGTATTCGACTGTTAAAAGCTTTACTCAAACTCGATTTATTAAAAGTTCATTTGAAATTAACTTATTATGCAAACCAATTAAACTTGAACATATTTTAAAATTTATTTAATTCTCAAGTCAGATTAAAGTCAAGTCTTTGAAAAGTTGAAACTTTCAACTTTTCAAATTTTCGTCCAACACTTAATAGTTGAGCCACCTTTAGAATTACTAATTGACTCGATAAATATAAAAAATTAAACTACTGGGCCACAACTTGCTCTTACTAATTATTATATCCTTATAATATTCTTTCCATATTACGTGGTTGCTTATTCTATATCACACCGTCACCTTGATAGTTTTACCCTTAATTGTTGATCCTCTGATTTCTTGCCATTGCTGGCTTCAACCAATTGTTGGGTATAATTTCAGTTTAAACCTCACATTCTTCTCCTTTATTCCTTGTTTATTATTTTATTCTTTTTTACCCAACTTTAAGGCTTGAAGTTAGGGTCGTAAATGAATTAAGCAATTGTGAGTGGCTCATTATGTAAATAAGATCAAATTAAATATATTTTGATACTTGTTAATTTTTTTTAACTAGATTTAAACTTGATAAAATAAAAACACACTATAAAACAATATATAAAATTAAGGATTTGTAATCTATTCGATCGAATTTTGTCTAAAATTAGCTCGAATGATAAATATATTAAATTTGAACAATATTTTGTGATTGTTATGATTTTTAATTTTGCTTAAATAACTTATTATTCTATTTGACTTGACCCATTTATAAGTACATAGATTAAGGTTGGAAAATTACGAAAATAGTACTTGGCCTATTTTAGATGGTAGCTTGTCTTTTTAATTTAAGAGAAATTTTATTGGTTCTCATAGTTTCAATTTAATTTAAATCTTATACTTTTAATTAAATTTTAATGTAGTTCATTTGCCAGTTTTTCAAAAGCCTTTTGGACCCAAAATGTCTGTATATGCAACTCAATTGAAAATTTTAGTAATATTGTACAAGAAAGAAAAAATTAATAAATTACACTAGTAATCTTTATAGTCTCTTCACATTCTAATATGGTCCCTCTAGTTTCACACATATATTTTTTTATTTTTTTTTGTTTAAAATGCTAATGACAACTAATAAAAAGACCACATTGAAATTAAATTAAAAATGTGAGGTTTAAATTGAAATTATAGGGAGTAATGTGAAATTCTACTCAACTTAAAGGAAAATTACATTAACTTTTTTTAAAGTATGAGAAAATTAGTGGAACATTTTTCATATAATTATAATAATTTTTTTGGTAAAGCAAAAGTGGCCAAAACTAATGTAGATGATAGGTACACACTAAGATAAATAAAGATAAATATATATTTTAATAGAAAAAAATAATAACATTATTATTTTTTCATTCATACGACTAACAAATTATTGATAAAAAATAACATAACTGTTATTTAAATTAAAATTTTAAAATAAATAAATATATTTATATTAAAAATGTGAGACTAATGATATTTTTCAAGATTCTCCCGAAAAGTGGTTAGTTTACCGATATATAGTTGGGGTAATGGTATGATATACATCCTTAAAAGGGTTTGTATTTTATGTAAATTATATCATCTGTGAGTTTGATTATCATAAATGACATAATTTAAAATTATAAGAGTCATAATTAAAAAAAAAAATTTAAGTTATAACGAAATATCACATAAGATATAACTAAAAAACTCTTAATTTATAATCAAAATAACAGAAATGTTTGGGACTCCATTTTTTTGGGAGTTCCATGACCTCCAATTTAATCTTGGCGCTTGATGTGTGAGTGGAGTCTATTTATATATATGTGAGCCCGACATTATGAATGGTTAGAATAAGAGTGGAGGTTATAGAAATTATATATGTACGAAGGTCTCTATCACAATTATCAAAATAATATCATAATTAATATTATTATATTTTATAATTAACAACACAATATATACATAGTGCACACCTCAATACCCCAAATAGAATTTCCCATAAATTTGATGTTAAACACGTATATTGATTGATTTTGGGTCCACCTTTTGTTGGATAAGGATTGTGGATGATATGGAAAAGGCTCCATTTGTGTCCGTCCTTGTCACTTTTGGTTGCGAATATTCCTGAATGCGGTGGCAAGCTCTGGCTGTAAATTGTGAACAAAGTTTGAGTGTAATGATAATGTTATTTTGTTTTATTGATAAATTGAATTATAATAAGAGCTTTTGATTTAGTGGTCGTATGTATTATTTTGTGTTATAAGATTATTGATTTTAATTTTCGGAAATGCTCAGAGCTCGAATTCGTCGAGCTCGAAACGGCTCGAAAGAGAGGAGAGGAGAAAGAGAAGGGAGGGAGAGAAGGAGGGAGAGGAAGAAGGTCGGCGGCCGTCGTAGCTCCCGCCGTCGATCGTTGCTCCCGCCGCCCCTCTGCTCCTCCTCCGTCGCAGCTCCGCCGATGTCGCAGCACCACCGCCCAGCCTCCCCTCCTCAACGGTTTTATGGCCCCCTCCCTCCCTCCTCCTCCTCCTCCTTCCCTCCTCCTCCTCTTCTTCTCCCTTCTTCTTCTTCTTCTCTTCTTCTGCAAAACCAGGAAGAAAGAAAAAAAAAAAAAAAAAAAAACAGAACTCGACACCAAAACGACGTCGTTTTGGTGTCGAGCCGCGATTCGAGCTCGGAATTCGAGCTACGTAGCATGATCGTTTAATTTTATAGAGATGAATTTCAAATTTTACTTTTATATGATTGTCCTCAGTTGTGTAATTCTACTAGTAAAATAGGAGTTATAATAATAGGGTTACATAATATTATTATTATACTTATTTACTCACAAAATATCATTGGTAACGATAATAACAAGTTATTTTTATGAAGATCAATTAGCAATGTTGTGGGTGTTGATTTTTAACCACACAACTAAATAGGAAATACTCAGCAGGAGAGTACCGACCGAATAGATAAACCGAACAACTTGTTACAGAAAGATAAGATTTTGGCAGTGGTTCGGCCACCCGGGACACTCCGACAATCAAGTTAGTAATTTTCTCTCAAAGATAGCCAATAGTACTTAACTTATTAGACAGAGCATAAAAAACATATCTTAGACCCACGAATGCCTTACTTTATAGTCAACACTAATTTGATCCGTGTAAAAGCGTAGCTTAAATGGACTTTGGCTCCAATGCTCATCTTGGACTCCCAGCTAGATAGAGATAAACTCCCTAAGAGTTTTATCTTTATCCATACTAAGGTCCTCCTCAGTTCTAGGACTCCTGTCTCTTATCCGCTCATCTCGAATTCCGGTATCTCTACAGATAACCTTGGTCTAACCGAGATCACCTCGGCGTCATGACCAAAACATGTGGCACCTCGGCTGACACTTCGGCGTCACCTTGGCCACGTGTTGTCATTCACAAAATAAGTCTCCACAACTGCCCCTTAGGTTCTATTACCTCGGCATCCTGAGGTGATGGAACCTACATCGTTTGTCCACATAGCACATCGGCTAAGACTTACTCTATCCTTCTTGACCGAGATCATCACCCGTCGGCTTCACATGACCAAGACTCTGCAGTCTACTTTATCAATGACCAAGAACCAAGAACCAAGTTTTTCCACTTCCTTAATCGAGATCGCTTCTCTAGCTGAGATTTTTGTTTTATTAAATCAAGAACTCCAAAAGTTTTATCTGCGCATGAGTTGTCACGCACGGTTTACTTAACCGTTTTCTCCATGCGTCGCTCCCTCATTGGTTCGTACCTGACACGCACTATCAGGTAGAGTCACTCCTGCACACGCCGCCTGACAGACACGTCGTTCAAGGCATTCCATTATGATTTGTCGCCTTTTCGAGTTTCAACAAAACTCTCTCTCTCTCTCTGTCTTCTCACTTCGTATTTTCGCATTTCATCTTTGCTCAAGACTTTCTCTCTCTAACAATTCCTTTACCTCCATTGCTGTTTCTTCAAGCTCTTTGCAACTGTGCTCTGTTTACCTCCTCCGGCAAAGCATTCACTGTTCTTCTCCACTCATTACCACCGTCTGACTCTGGCGTACCTCGAATCGTGTCCTCAACCTCGGACCCAACTGGTGAGTTCTTGTTTCTTTCAATTTTCAGTTTAAGCCCTCCATGATTTTGAATACGTTTCCTTCTTTACCATCTGTCCATTAGTTGCTATTGAATTTGTTTTGAATTTCATCATTTGTGTGTCAAGCATGTTTGTTTGCGATTTTGTGTTGTTCAATCTGTCTCTAGGTCTACATATACACATGCGAATTGTTCATATACTTGATGTTTTAGCAATTTGTCACTGTTCTTGGCTTTTGTACATCTGCACACACTTATTCAGTGTTCTTGAATTTCTATTTGTTTTCTTGAGTCTGAATCATGTCATTTTCTGTTTTTCTTGCTTATTTCCAGATCTTTCCCTTGATTTCCTATTTCCATATAAATTTAGGTTTGGGATTTGGTAGAAACAACATTCCCTAGGGAAATTGAAACAAATTCCCCCTAGATCTTGAAAAACCCTTGCCCCAACTCTTGATTAGGGTTTAGTCGAGGTCCTTAAACCCACACCGAACATTCTCTTTTGAAATTTTGCCCTAATCTTCATAAGCCGACATCATGGGTATGTTCAGGTAGAGAGTAGATACCCCAGAAAAAATAGAATATTTCCGTCGAGAGTTCTTCATCCCAGCCGATGTTCACCTCATGTTGGCTGGAGAGGAGGACTCTATCATGCCTGATAGGGATTCCATGCCCTTCCTAGTAGTTGCTTTCATAGAGTGTGGACTTAGGTTCTCTCTGACATTCTTTTATAAGAAATCCTATTATTACAAGCTCACCCATGCAACTGGCCATTAACTTCTATAGGGTCATCAAGGTAATTGTTCTAGCTAGCCGAGAAAACGCAGGATAACACTAGCCGACATCCAATATTGTTATACCATATGTGGCCTAAAATCCGAAAAAGGCTACATCTATTACCTCAAGCTGAGATCAACAGCCTACAAACTCATAGCCGCCCTCCCAGACTCCAACAAATGTGCTGGAAATGATTACTTCATCGTCTCAGGCAACTAGGAATTTTCACCTGACGACGACCTTCATCTCTATCCTCTGCGCCGATCGGTGTTTAAAAAGGATGAGGGTAAGAACTAAGTGTCAACTTTTTTACTTAAGACTTATCACTTTTTTCCCTTTATCTGTGCTAATGGCCTTGTTTGGTAGGGCTTATTTCCAGCTTATTCATCTTTTAGCTTAATTTAAGCTATTTTGAGTGTTTGGTTCAGCTTAACAATACAGCTTATAGCTTTTTGTAAGTCAAAAAATCAACTTATTCTTTGAGTGGGGAGGAGAAGCTTAATTTATAAGTAAAAAATCAGCTTATTGTAACAAGCCCGCGGGGGACTCGCTACAGCTCGGACTCGATTCGTGTCACGGTCTTAATCTTGAACCAAAGAGTCAAATCCGGCAAATCGTTTTGAAAACAGATTTTTTTGAAAGAAGTGCCAAACATGGACTGCTTCGCCAGATACAGATCGCCACCTAAATATTTTATTTTTGGGAAATTTAGGAAACCCTGACTCGGTGCCAAAGGCCACGTGTCCGTCATCACCAAAGTTGCCTCGGCTCGGAACTTGGGTACGATGGGGAAGGTCACTTCGTGAGCACCCCCGCTCGCCCGGTCAAAGACCGGCCTCTACTAACCATGATATCTGTTTTTTGAAAACATTGTGAGTTCTTATTCCGATTATTAGCCTAGGTTACTATGTGATGCTCGCAGCAAACAAGTATAGACTGAGTCGCCGGAATTGGAACAAAACATTTCATGTTGTTTGTTTGAAAATGGTTTGATGGTGCTACCCGCAGGTAGGCTAAGACGTGATTTGCCACCCTCAGGTGGGCTTAGAAAACATATTTTGCCACTATCTAGTGGGCTTAAAACAAACATTTGATGAATTATCCAATTCAGTAACACAACCCCATCCACAGGCATTCAAGGCATCATACACATAAGCATATACCTCATGGCAAGCATGCTATTCATGGCAACACTCACACGCATGCAAGGATGCAAAGCATAAAACTCACCGAGTACTCCAAGCTAAAAAAAACAGAAATTGATTAGAAATCATGCATGATCCTAGTTATACAGAATGCCTAATGCAACGCATGCAATAATGCAATTTATAGCAGGCTCGGCTATTCTAAACATGGCATATGGAATGCTACAACTAACACGTATTCAATTTGGAATTGAAATACAAATGCAGTTTGTATGATGCGCCGAGCCCGGTGCGTGCAAAACAGATGAATGATGCAAACATGCTGTCATACTGTATGCTAATCGAAATATGCCCTATATCTAACCATCATAAGCGGGTAAATAAAAGGGAAGAAAGACGTGGGGTTGGAAGACATACATCACACTCACCCACACTTATTACAATTATGCCCTCGCACAGGGTCCGAATAAATAATAATACAGTCCGAAATAAAAGAATAATACAGTCCCGAATATTACAGTCCGAATAATATACAGATTCCTAATTAATTAACAAATTAAGTAAAAAAACTGTAAACTGGCATGCAAGCCAGGGGCTGCCTTGACTCCGCTCCAGATAATAAGTGATGCATTTTGGGCTGTTTTACGCAGAAATCCATTGGGATGTCCAATTTAGCCTCTGTTTGCAATGTTTCTCGCAATGCGTGCCAGACTCCGAAAAGTTGTGATTCTTCATTCTGCTGTAACAGAGAGCAGGAAAGGGGCATAGCAATGTATTTCACAGATATATGCATGCCTCGATCCTCGTACCACCAATCACGCATCTCGATGCATGATGGCCGAGGAATCGGATTGCACAACTCAATATAGGATGAATGCAGATGAATGCTACAACAAAACCTAACTCCATCATGGGTAACCCGGAGTGTCGGTGACTTGGGAATTGAGACCCGTTCCGTCACTCAGAGTACGAAACGCGTCTCGTTTCCCATGCCCGGGCTAACTCCTATCCCGAACACGATGCAATATGCATGATATGCATGAAATGCAGCTAATATGCAATCCTAACATACACGATGCTATGAAAATGAGATGCCTCGAAATGCGTGCACGCGGGCACACAAACCGAGGCGATGATCCTAAGGCATAAAATGGCATACGCAATGCAAATTGGACTTACACTAACACGAGTGGACCTCAACCACACTCACATAAGAGGCCGACGGATAAAAAATGAGGTGCCTCGAAATGCGTGCACACGGGCGCGCAAACCGAGGCGATGGCCCTAAGGTATGAAATGACATGAAATATGATATACAATGAGACTAAAATGAGATGTCTCGAAATGCGTGTCTACGGTCACGCAAACTGAGAAAATGGCATACGGAATGCAACAGGACTAAAATGAGATATGCAATGCAATATGGGCTTACACCAACATGAGAGAGCCTCAGCCACACTCACATGGGAGGCCGTCGGATGAAAATGAAGCGCCTCGAAATGCGTGCACACGGGCGCGCAAATCGAGGCAATGACATAAAGCATGAAATGGCACTCCAAATGCAAATTGGACTTATACTAACATGAGAGAGCCTCAGCCACACTCACATAAGAAGCTGTCGGATAAAAAAGAGATGCCTCGAAATGCATGCACACGGGCGCGCAAATCGAGGCGAGGGCCGTAAGGCATGAAATGACATGGAAATGATATGCAAGCATGCAAATGGATTTCAGCACTCACAAATGATGCAAAACAGTCCCGAAAGGTGGGGAAATGACACCAAATGTACGGAATGGTCCCGAAATGCGATATTAAGCACCCGAAATGGCCTACAGCCATACTAAACATGCATAATATGGACATGGAATGAAAATACATCAAGGCAGCCCCAAGAAAAGCATTTTTCAGTCATAAAAAGGGCTAAACAGCAAGCACACATAGGATTAAGCAAGATGCAAAAATGGCCCCGCAAGAGGGTTATTGAAGCAAGTACATGCGATGCCCAAATGGAAAAGTACCCTTCTAAAACACTGATGAGAGACTAAAAATATGAACATTTACAGTAGATGACATCCCCCAAATCAGTATGCAAACATGCTAAAAATGTCATGCAAGGACTAGGATACACAAGGCTATAACATGAGGTACCCCAAACATTCATCAAACCAGAAAAGACCCTTAATAAAATATGACAAGAAGATCAAAATATGACTCTTTCCAGTTCTGATGATGGCCGAAAACAGAAGCTAGATAAGCCTAAAAAAGCATGCAAGAATGGGGGCCAAAGAGGATATAAGACAAGCACAACATGGAGACCCCCAAAAAGGTTGATCCCTTCTACAATGTTGTAGAGGGACACAAAATAAGCTTACTCACAGTTCATGACATGCTCCAAACAGACTACATGTAGGTCAAACAAATCATGCAAATTTACGGTAAATATGAGAGATTATGAAGCAAGTACATGATGAGAGGCCAAACAGGGTTGAGACCTTCTTCAATGTTGAAGAGGGGCTCAAAATAGGCCCACTCACAATTTACATTATGCTCGAAAACAGATCACTCCTAGGCTAGAAAAAGCATGCAAAAATATTGACATACATATGATATTGAAGTAAGTGCACCATAGAGGGCTCAAACAGGGTTGAGCCCTTGAACAAACATTAAGAATAGCTCAAAATAGACCTAGTTTCAGTTAAGGTCGGAGCCCAAAACAATGAGCAAGTAGGCTTAAGAAATGAGGTAAGAAAATGCTACAAAAGAGGGGAATGAGAACTTACCTTGAAGACCACTCTTTCTTTGCTCTTGGCTTGAGAAATGTTGCTTCTAAGCCTCTGAAAAAGCTCCCTTTGCTGCTGGAAATGGAGTGGTGGTGGTGTGCTTGGTAGTGATGGAGAAATGGCACCAAAACTTGAGAGTTTGAGAGAGATGGAGATGGATATGGGTGTGTATGCTTGAGGCAAGTTTTCTAAGCCTTCTAGGAGAGTGTTGGAGCTTGTATGGAAGCAAGAAGGAGGAACAAGTCAAGGCAAAAGTGTAGTGGCTTGGGATTAAGTTCCCTCTCTATCTAAGTCCCGAAATCAGATATTTGGGGGATACAGCTATACAGCTGTGAAACACACCTCCCAAGGAGCATAGCCGACCATCTACTTTTGCTGCAGGTGGCCGGCCGGCCACCCCCTATGGCGGCCGGCCAAGGGGTAAAAATGGAACACTGATTTGCTGCCGGCCACCACACATTGGTGGCCTCCCATATGTGCTGAACAAGACCCTGTGGGTTGGAAATTGGCAACTCTGAAACAGGAGAAACAACAAGCCACTTTTCAAAGAGGTTCAAGATGGACAAAACAATTACTGGCGGGCCATGGTTTTTAGGGTCCTCCCATGTGTGTACACACAAATATGTGGTTTTGGCTTGAAGAAAATGGCCTAGGGTGTTCAACATTAGCCCGGAAGTGAGAAAAAGGGCGCCGGGGGGCGTCGGAAGAGCATAACAGGTTGCTGAGACAATTGCTGGCTCCCACCCTCCAATGATCTTCCTGGTGATAAAACAGAGGTACCTGCCAAAAAATGAACAAAAATCGATGCAAAACGAATGCTCGGGGACCAAAACACGCATTCGGCGTCCCGAAAATAGGCCGTTAAGCACCGAAAGTGGCATTCGGCCACGAAGTGGGTATCTAAGACCCCAGTGTCCCTCGAAAGGGAGAGTAAATGAGATGCATGCCAAAATCGGAGGAATCAGAGATGGTTGGGTGATCCCGAACCGAGGACACGGCCTGACGGCTCCGAAAATCGGGAACCGGGCTCCGAAATGGACAAAATGGCCTACGGGCCACGAAATGTAGCCCACGGCCACTGAGAGATGGTCTACGGGACCTCTCCCTCCCTCAGGAAAGAAAACAGAGAAAACCGAGTCCGGTTCGCAAACCGAGGCAAGGCACAGAAGAGAGTTCGGAAGTCCGGGGCAGGGCGCACGGCCGACTCTGAGACTTCTGAACGAGCACAATATGCAACATCACCGAGCGCTCAATCGGTGACGTCTGAGTCTTAAGGTCGGTCAAAAAATGGGATGTCTACACTTATGTTCACAGCTATAAACTATAAGCTGTTAGGCTATAAGTTGTAATCACTTTCTCACAGTTCTACCAAACGGGGCCAATGTCTGAATTTTGTACTTGCAGCTCTTCCTCAGCCATCAAAAGATTTTCGCAAAACCTTCTTCCCCAGTAAAGACCTTAAAAGGCTGTTGGGCTTGCCAGTTGACCAACGCAAAGCCGTCCTGTTGCTCAATTATATTCCAACTTACAAGTCTGCACTGCCCGACGTTCCCAAGAAGAGCAGGACCCCTTATTTTGCTACAACTCCACAGGTTGAATCATCACCACGGCTAAATCAGGGATCTACCTCCGGTCCTGTGGAGCAACCATCCACTTCTGCTCCCTAATTGATTCCTCCACATTAGCGCCAACGCCGTCACCGAGTTCCTGTTAATGCTCCTGCTGGGAGGACTCGAAGCCGCCGACGCCGAGGTTCTGACACACCGGTGTTCGACCCATCCAATCCTCCTACCGCCCTTCCAGCAATACACTTTGCCACTAAAGTAACAGTTGCTTCCACTGCCAACGAAATGGGCCGCAAACCGACAGTTGTTGAAGACCTTCTAGCCAACATCCCGGAGGTAATGACTGTGCAGTCCTCCTCTTCTCCTTCTCAATCCAAGCCTAAGCCAAAGAGGATCAAGAAAGCTAAGGCCAAGGCTACAGTGACTCAATAGATTCTAAGGGCACTGTACCAATCTCCAAAATGGCAGAGTTGAAAAGAGTACCCCTTTTGCAGACAAAATGCCAGCCGAGGCCCTATCATCTGACGCCCCACCGGCCAAGAAATCGAGGTCCAATCACCCTGAAGACAGCAGCTTTCCCCGCACCATGACTGGGCGCCCGAGGTCATGGTGGATAACAGACCCCTGATGGCTGGTGATAGCACAATGAATCTTAAAGTCAGCGCAGCCCTGTCAACGGCTATTCTTTTACCAGAAGACATGAACCGTATGGCTGAGTTGCATGAATATGAGAACTTCGCCCTTATGATGCAGCACTTGGTCTTGGTAATCCTCTTTTACTTACTCTTTTACAGTTTTTCTATACTTAGTAAAATCTTACTAATGTGTTTTACTTCTTGCAAGCTATCCAGCATGTTCACTCATATGCTGTCAAGACCGAGATGACAATGAAGGAGTTGGCAAGGAAGACCAAGGAAGCTGCCAAACTCCTATCCTCACTTAATCATGCTGAGGCCAACAATCAAGCTCTGTTGGATCAAGCTAAGGCTGCAAAAGCTGCTCAGAATTTGGATGAGGAAAAAGCCAAATTGGCCGATGATGAAGCCGAGGTTGCCAGAGCCAATCTTGTGGCTACCAAGGCCAAGGCAGCTGACCTAGAGGCTAAGCTTCAGGAGGCCCTTGACTCAAAAGAGGTTGAAGTCAAGGCGGCCAACGAAAAATCTTTTGAAGAGAGGCAGGCCGCCGTCCGCGACCAATACAAACAGCAAGTCAACTTGGCTTGTAACGGAGGTTATTACCTTGGTTGGACGGCGGCGCTCAACAAGTTATCTGTTCCAATGGACTCTAACCTCCGAGACATCAATCAGCTTCAAGTGTCTTTCCCTCTAAAGCCCAAGGACTCTGGTAATGAAGTCGACGAAGATGATGCTGAGGATGGTGAAGCTGATGATGTGAAAGATGAGGCTACCACTGATGCCAAGTTTCTCACCCTCAATGAGCAAATAGACTTTACTCAAGATGAGGAGGATGACTTGGTTTCCAAGGGCGTCTCTCCCAAACCAACCACCTCTGAGGCCAAGGTCCAGTATGCCGAAAGGAGTTTGGACCAGACTCTGCTCAAAATAGATGCCGAAGTATCGACGGAGAAAAATGTAATGCTACCAACCGAGGCCGACAAGACTCCATCAGCTGAGGTTGAGCAATCCTAGACTAATCCTAACACTTACGATATTTCTTCTTTGTTTTTTACTTTTCCTTCTTGTTTTTGAACAATGTTAGCTTTAGTTTGGCCGATGTGCCCTCTTTTGTACCTTGAACAAGTTGTCTTTTGCCAGGCCGAAGTGTCTTTTTTTGAATGCAAGTCTTATCTTTTCTTCCAAGTGTTGAATGTTTGTTTCATGTATGCTTTACTGCTTTCTTTCATGCCTTTCACGCTTCCATACTTAGAATATTTTTGCACTTCTTCAAAGTATACCTTTAACTGTATAATAACTCTGGGGTATAATACCCCGGATACAAACCTTGACTGTTTGCCTCGGCCAACCATTGGAATACCTCGGCTAACACTTAAAAATATCAAAATATTTTTACAATTGTTATTCAGTATTGCTTTTTACTTTCACATGCTATCTTCTATCAAGGCTTCTTCCTTCTACCCTTTCCAAGCTTAGCAACCTAGTTGGCCACCTCGGCCATTATGTATCTCGGATACTATTTCCAATATAATCTCGGCTAACTTTAACTTGTAAATTTTTCTGGAATTTCAAGAAGTGTTAATGCCCATTCTAACTTGTAAATTTTGTCTATAAAATTTCAACAAGTCCCAAGCATTTCAAATTGTTAAGCTTATTCATCATTCTCCAGCCCTCTAATGTGAATCTAAGTTTCACTTATGCTCACATTAAGCACATATAGTCTTTCGCCGAAGTCAGATTCAAATAAAGACTAGTCGAGGTTCTCAACCTTGGTTTCTTTGTTAATCTAATTGAAATGCACTTAGTTCCATTCTAAGTTTAATTTTGTTGACATGGCAAGTCTAGTTTCAATTCAACTTAGTTCAACTCTATTATATGCAAGTATAATTCAACTCTACCATATAACAAGTCTAAGTTATTTGTCATGTTTCAATCAGAAACATCGCTAACTTAGTTCAACTCTATTATATGCAAGTATAATTCAACTTTGCCATATAATAAGTCTAAGGTATTCGTCATATTTCAATTAAAAACATCGCTAACTTAGTTCAACTCTATTATATGCAAGTATAATTCAACTTTGTCATATAATAAGTCTAAGTTATTTGTCATGTTTCAATTAGAAACATCGCCAAAGGACTGGTCAGTCCTATTACACAAATTTCAAAATCAAGCTAAAATTTTATTATTACTTCGGCTAACGACATAAACTTCGAAAAAACAAAAATCTAATGATAGAAAAACTTCAAGTTGCAAGTGTTCCAAGGTCTTGGTAACTCTTTGCCCTCACTGTCTTCAAGCCGATATGCACCATTGCCAGCGACCGAGATAATTCTATAAGGCCCCTCCCAGTTTGGCCCTAGTTTGCCCTCCCTAGGATCATTCTTGTTGCCGACCACTTTCCTTAGCACAAGATCCTCAACTTTGAACTCTCTTGGGTTAACCTTCTTGTTGTAAGCCCTAGCAAGTTGTTGCTGGTATGCCCCCAGCCGAATTGCTGATCTTTCTCTTTTCTCCTCCAAAAGATCTAGATCTCGGGCTAGAAATGCTTCGTTAGTATCATTTTCACTCTCTGGGTTCTGATCCTTGAAATGCCAACTTCTAGTGGGATAACTATTTCAGTGCCATAAGCCATGGCAAATGGAGACTCCCCAGTTGATCTCCTTGGTGTAGTCCGATATGCCAGAGTACACTGGGCAACTCTTCCATCTATTTTCCCTTTGTTACTGCCAACCTCTTTTTGATCCCATCTAAAATAGTCTTATTAGATGCTTCTGTATGATTATTACTCTGAGGGAAGCTTGGAGTAGAGTAATAGTTATTGATTTTGTACTTTGCACAGAAGTTTTTAATTAGCTTACTGTCAAACTGTGTACCATTGTTTGCTATTATTGCCCTTGGGATCCTAAACCTGGTGATAATGTTCTTTCATATGAAGTTCTTTACATCAATATCTCGAATCTTCGCAAGGGGTTCGGCTTCTACCCACTTTATGAAGTAATCAGTTGCTACTAGCAAGAACTTCCTTTGTCCAGTTGCTTGGGGTAGTTATCCAACAAGATCCATGCTCTACTGGACAAATGGCCAAGGGCTGGATACTGGGTTCAAATCTGCTACTAGTTGATATATCAAAGATGCAAACCTTTGACACTTCTCACACTTTCTAACATAAGCTTCAGCATCCTTCTACATGTAGGGCCACCAGTACCCTTGAGTAATGGCCCTATAAGCAAGTGATCTGCCCCTAGCATGGCTTCCACATACTTTCATACAATAAGTCTTCTACTTGGGAGGGATGCATACATCGCAAAAGGGGACCAGTAAAAGACCTTCTGTAGGGATGTCCTCCTGTTGTTAGGCTAAACCTAGTTGACTTCAGTCTGGTCTTGTGTGCTTCTTTACGATCATCTGGCTGTTTCCCATCTCTAAAGAACATTACTATTGCATCCATCCAACTTGGATCCATCTCCACACACATTGCTTCATACTTTGTGATTAGTGATTCCACACTTGGGCCTGACAAATAATCAACTATTATTGTCATTGCCTCCCCTGATTTCATTACACTAGCTAGGTTAACCAAGGCATCGGCATGGCTGTTGTTATCTCGGCTAACTTGTTGTAGTCGGCAATCCTGAAATAAGGCTAACAGTCTGACAACCTCTTTTACATAAGCTATTATTCTTTCATCTCGGGTTGCATATTCGCCTGTTGCTTGGTTCACAATAAACTGGGAATCACAGAAGACTACCGCCTCGTCGACTTCCATTGCTGCTACCAACTTCAATCATGCGATCAGTGCTTCATATTATGCTTCATTGTTTAAGGCCTTGAACCCCAAACGAATAGATTGTTCTAACATCCGCCCATCTGGCGATACTAGCACTACTCCTGCCCCGCTCTTTGACGGTTTGAACTCCCATCAACAAATAGGTGGAAGGAGTCGCCGATGTAAATATCGTAGGGTTTGAGTTGTTCTTCTTTCTTTTGCTTTGCTGTGGGGTTTTTCATTCTCAGCTAGGTCTCTTCTTGTTCCTCTAGACACCCTAAACCGCGGCTCACCAGAGCCCGACATGGGATGGCACCAGGTGTGAACTCGGTCACGAAGTTGGCCAAAACCTGCCTTTGATTGTTATTCTGGGCCTAAATTCCAGGTCGCATTGGCCCAATATTACTACTCATTTGGCTATCCTGCCTGCCAAATCTCCTTGTTGTAGCAAGCATTTCAAAGGATGCTCAGTCAATACCACAATCTTGTAGGCTTGAAAGTAATGATTCAACTTCTTGGAAACCATCATTAAGGCCAGTGTCAATTTCTCCAGGGGTAAGTACCTGGTCTCTGCGCCTGCTAGGGTTTTACTCACATAGTATACTGCCCTTTATTCTCCCTTCTCTTCTCTGATCACCATTACACTTACTGTATGCTCCGAAACCGCCAAGTATAATAATAGCTCCTCTCTAGGCACTGGATTTGACAAAACTGGAGCTGTTGTCAGGTACTTCTTCAAGTCGGCCAAGGCGACTTCGCACTCCTTTGTCCATAAAAAATCTGTGGCCTTCTTTAATAGACTGAAAAATGGTTTACATTTATCTGAACTTCTGCTTATAAACCTATTGACGGCTGCGGCCCTTCCTGTTAACATCTGCACTTGTTTTGCCGACGTTGGGCTTTTCAAGTCCAGGATAGCCTTGATTTGATTTGGGCTTGCCTCAATGCCCCTTATGGTAACCAAGTATCCCAAGAACTTACCAAACCCAACTCCAAATGCACATTTCGAAGCATTAAGTCAGAGCTGATATGTTCTAAGGATGTAGAAAACTGCCTTCAAGTCGGCCAGATGATCCTCAGGTTCTTTGGTCTTCACGATCATGTCATCAATGTATACTTTTACTGTTTTGCCAATCAGATGTCTGAACATCTTGATCACTAACCTCTGGTAGGTTGCTCCTACATTTTTCAACTCGAAATGCATCACTCTGTAGTAATAACCCTCTTAGGGTGATACATGCAATCTTCTTCTCATCAGGGGGGTACATTGCTATTTGATGGTACCTCTTGTAAGCGTCCAAGAAGCCCATCATTTCATGCCCTAAAGTGGCGTCCACCAATTGATCGATCTTGGGGGGGAGTGGGAAACTGTCTTTGGGACAAGCCTTATTCAGGCTAGTGAAGTCCACGCAGACCTTCTACTTCTCATTCTTTTTTTTTACAATAACTGTGTTTGACAACCAAGTTGGGTAGTTTACCTCTCGAATGGCTCTGGCCTCTAACAATTTGTCCACTTCCTTCTCTACTGTCTCCACATGAACCAACATTGGCCTCCTTGCTTACTGAATGACGGGTCTAGCCGACCTGTCTATGTTCAGTCTGTGGCATGTAACCTCGGGGTCAATGCTAGGCATTTCGTAGGGCGTCCAAGCAAATACCTCTATGTTTGCTCGTAAGAATGCTTCTAACTCCCTTTCCTCCTTCTCGACCAAGCCTGAGCCGAGAAGGAAGAAGCGCTCTTCATCCCCTTGTTGGACCAGAATTTTCTTCAAGGCTTCCTCGCTTTTGTCGGTCGACTCTTTACTGAAGTCATCTAGGACCTCCATATCCTCATCCTCAATCTTTACTGTTTCTGCTTCTCATACGTTGCAGGTGGATTTCATTGCTGCCATGAAGTAATTATTTGCTTGCATTTGATCCTCTCTGATCTCCTTAATTCCATGCTTTGTTGGGAACCGCAATAACTGGTGCAGCGTTGAAGGAACAACCCTCATTGCGTGTAACCACGGTTTTCCCAAGATGACATTGTAAGGGAAATGCGTGTTAATTACTATGAACTCTGTGCTTACCTTCTTGGTGCCTGCCTGCACCTCTAAATTTATTGCTTCTAGGGGCCAGGTCAGCGTTCCATTAAACCCGACCATTGGACTGTTGGACTGCTCCAGATTATCTCGGTAAAGGCCGAGCTCCTTGTAACATCTGACATACATGATGTCACAAGAACTGCCTTGGTCAATCAGAATGCGTTTTACCTGGCATTCTCCAATCTTGAGGGATATCACCAGAGCATCATTATATGGATGCTGCACCATGTCTAGGTCGGCCTCAGTAAATGACACCGTTGGTCTCTGGTACTCGTTTGTCCTAGGCCTCTTTTGCTGGACCTGATACACATGTTGTAAATATTTCACCCTCTAGGTCTCCTTACGTACCGCGTTCTCATTGACCTTCGAGTGAATCACATTGATCACTCGTGATCCGTCTGCTTGCAGTTGTGGTGCTAGTAAAGGTGGTGCTGCCGATGCCTAGGGCAGTCTTGCATGTTCTTCCTTCATTCTAGCCTCATCTACTAGATCCTTCAAGTGGCCCTGTCTGACCAGATCTTCCAAATGTGTCTTCACGGTTCTGCACCCCTGAGTTAGGTATTCATCCTCATTGTGGTAGACACAGTGCTTCCCAAGGCTTCTTCCCATAAATTCGCCAGGAATCTTCTCTGGTGCTCTATAGTACTGCTGGTTTCTGATCCTTTCCAAGACTTTGTAAACTGGGATTCGGCACACTGTGGTGACTGCCTGTGCAGGCCTCAGTTCTATTTCTTGTCTATTAAAATTTCTATTACCTCGGCCTCGCTTCGGCGAGCCGTTCCTCTTCTTTTGCTTTGACGCCTTTGTTCCTAGCGTGTCTTCTTCTGCTCTCGCATATTTCTCGATTCTGGCCATGAGTTCCTCCATACTTTTTGGTAGTGTCTTTGCTAGTGACTTTCGAAGCATGCAATCATCGTTCAGGCCGTTCTTGAAAGATACGACTGCCAACTCTTGGTTGCACCCGGGTATTCGATTAAACACCTCGTAATACCTTTTGGCATAAGCCCTGAGGCTTTCATCCTCGCCAATTCTCAGAGCCATCAGGGAGTCTACCCACAATTGCTGCAGTTTGTTTGTAACAAACCTGGCCACAAACATCTCGGCCAGGCCTTTCCAACTTTTCACAGTTTCTTTCGGCAACTTATGAAACCAATCTGATGCGATTTTTCCAAAGGATGAGGGAAACACCTTGTAGAGCAACGGTTCGTTCCCGGTATATAGTGCCATTGAGTTCAAATATAAGTCGACGTGAAAGTTAAGATCGGATTTACTATCGTATATCTAGAATCTCGGCATGTGGAACCTTTTTGGGGTTTCAAACTTATCCAATTCTACTAACAATGGCATTCTCGACTTGACCAGAGATTTGACCTCGGCATCTTGTCACTTCTTCTGGAGGTAGTCTCTTAAATCCTCCTTAGTCCGTCCAGGAGCTCGGCTGTCAACGGATTTTAGCCTTTTTGGTGCGCTACTCCTGGTGTCATTATAAGTCTTATTGGAGCTCCATCTCTTCATCGTGTCAAAACAAAGCTCCTTCCCTTGACGATGCCGATGTTTCTTGACATAAGTTTCCTTGGCACGAGGTGTTTTTTGAGACTCTCCTCTCATCGATTCTCCTCGCCCGACCTCCCGCAAAGGCCGATGCGAATGCTCCTTTGCCCTATTATGCTGAGGGACTGTAGGGATTGCCTTCTGCCTCCCTTTCTGGGTATCGTTCTTGGCCGCTGGAATCGGCATATCCTCCAATAGAAATGGTGGCTGCATGACGTTGTTCTGCATTATGAAGTTGACAACCGATTGTAGGTCTACCAATTTGTTTGCCATTCCCTTTATCTCGCTGTCCCTCCTCATACATCTATCTTTCCATACCTGGAGGTCGCTTTCATTGTAATACTTGCCTCGGCTTGCCTTCTTTGGTACGCCTCCCTCTTAGCTGATGTCCTTTTCCCCGGGATTCTGCTCCCAGGGTTTTTTATTACAGTTCTCTTCCTCTATATTAGGATCGGTGTGTTTACTACTCCCACTAGGGATGTCGTCCCCAATCTTCTCTTTCTGTCCGTCATTGGCCATCTGTTCTCCTTACGTTTCCCACAGACGGCGCCAAATTGTGGATGTTGATTTTTGATCACACAACCAAACAGGGAATACTCAGCAGGAGAGCAGCGGCCGAACAAATTAAGCCCGAACAACCTGTTACAGAAAGATAAGATTCTGGCGGTGGTTGGGCCACCCGGGGGCACTCCAATGATTAAGTCAGTAATTATCTCTCAAAGATAGCCAATAGTGCTTAACTCACTAGACAGAGCATAAAAAACATACCTTAGACTCACGAGGGTGCCTTACTTTTATAGCCAGTACTAACCTAATCCCTGTAAAAATCTAGCTTAAATGGATTTTGACTCAATACTCATCTTGGACTCCCAGCTAGATAGAGAAAAACTCCCTAAGAGTTTTATCTTTATCCATACTAAGGTCCTCTCCAGTTCTAGGACTTCTGTCCCTTATTTGCTCATCTCGAATTCCGATATCTCTGCAGATAACCTCGGCTTAGCCGAGATCACCTCGGCGTCATGACCAAGACACGTGGCACCTCGATTGACACTTCGGTGTCACCTTGGCCACGTGTTGTCATTCACAAAATATGTCTCCACAAATGTATTTGTTGAATCCATGACAATAACATTACCAGTTGAGGCAGTTGAAAGGAGAGTTTCTAAATGCACCTCAAAAATTTAGATGAAAATCCATTTCTTAAGACATGCTATGCTATCATGAAATTTGAATTTTGTTAAATTTCTTTGACACCTCAATTGATTAGAAAGCTACCCTAGCAACCCTAACCATCTTTACAGTTGACACTATTTCCATTGTTGCCTCATCGACCCCTTTCTCGCATTTTATTTTTCACCTGTGGTTGCCTCATTCCCTTACCTCTCAATTCCTTCCACTCCCACCCCTTCCTACCGTTCATCACATCTTTCTTTTCTTCCCAACACCCTCATTCTTTCATTCATTTCCTTTAAAATCCTAATCCTAACTCCAAGTAAATGGAGGAAATGAAGGAGGTGATAGAGGGGGTGAGATGTTGTGGCGGGTGAAAAAGAGTTGAGAGGTTACGTCATACGGTTGGGACATGGCAAGAAAGACTAAGAGGGGTTGGTTGGAATTGTGACTATTAGAGGGTAAAATGGCTTTAAATTTTATAAAGAGATAAGTTGGATAACAATTTTTTAATACACCCTTGCTAAAGGGAAGAAGAAAAAAAGTGTTCAAAGAAAAAAAAAAAAAAAACCTAAAAGAGGAGGGGAGTGACTAATAGTAAGGACTAGTAAATCAGAAATTAATTATAAATTCATGGTTTTTATTTTTAAATTGAAAATGATAGAAATTTTATACAATACTTATATAAGTGTGAGTTTAATGTATATAAATATTATGTAAAATATTTAATAATTTTTGTATACTCCTTAACATTACTTCTTTTAAATAGTTACAAAAAGGCACAATTGTTACTCACATCACACATAATTTACACTTATACTTTCTCTTTTTTTTTTGTTTGAGATTTGAATTTACGCTTATACTTTAATGTCTGTAGTTAGATGTATTGCATATTTATTTGATATTATCCGAAACAAAAATGTGAACATCGTTTTTTTCAATTTTATTTATTAAAATAGTCAATGAATTTCCCTTTTCCCAGTTCATTAACAAACAATATATTGTGAGCATGGTAGTTGATGTGACATATTCATTAATGCTTAATCTATAAATTTCATTAATTATGAGTTATGTTATGGTGGTGATATATAATATATATATGTCACATTTGACTTATTATTTTATTTATCATGTGTGGATTTAAAATTTTTTTGCACATTGATACGTCGTGATCAAGTTTAAATCTTTACGAATAATATAGTATAATTTGTGAAACAAAGAACATATAAGATTATTAATGAGTGTATGTCGGAAAATTCTTCTGATACTTAAATTAATTTAAGATCAATAACACAGAAAAGCTTTAGAGTTATGTATTTAGAATTACATTACCCTTTACCATATGAATTATGAGATTTTTATATATTTCTAATAGAGTCTTAGTAGGTTTGTGATTTATTTTGGTAATTCAACCCACTAGGAGACTATAACCTAAGGATCACGCTCATCTTTAAACACCCTAACCCTAAAGTTTATATACTTCCAAGCCGAAAATTGGGCTGGCTAAACCCTCTCTTCTCGGTTGTTCTCTGTTTCCGTGATTACTTAAGGGTTAGTTTAGGATGTTCTAAAAAAGTACATTTTTTGACTTATTGACTTATATGGGTTGAGTTTGGGTTAAGTTTGATGTGATGTGTTAGAGAGGTGATGTGATTTAAATAAGATGATGTGACTTAAATAGGATAGTGACTTTTTAACTTTTTGTATTATTTAGTAGATGTCAAACTTGGCCTAGTAATTCTTTACTCATTTTGGCCCAAAGGCAATCGAGCTTCGAACTTAAACTTTGTATATTTTGAATTTTGAATTTTAGATTGACTTAATATATACACTTAAAAAATATGTAATTTGTATAAAAACACTTAAAAAATCATTGAATCTAACAAAAAAACTAAAATGTATTAAATTTTTGTATTATTTTGTATTCAATAAAATTTTCACAATAGTTGGATTATGTAAAAGGGAAGGAATAATGATGTTTAATATAGTGTTAGACTCACAAAAATAAAACACATAAAAGTGTTGGATGAAATTTATTTTAAGGCTAACTCACATTATACTCAAAATGAATTTTAACTACCCAAGACATTTTCTTTATATGTTTTATATTCTATTTTTTTGCACTTAATATTATCAACAAAAAAAAAAACGTAAATTTACCAACTGTCAAAAAAATTAAAAAAAATTAAAAAACTAAAAATTAACTTCATTTCTAAAGAATTAGAGATTCATAAATGATCACCAAATCCATTTAGAAATAGGTTATTTTAGTTGACTATTTAATTTTTTATGAAAAAATGTGCAAAAAAATAGAGAAAGTGATGTGATGAAATATTTTGTTTTATTGATTATTTTAGCTTGGGATGGACAGCCCATACAAGAGAAACCTGTATTTTAACTTATTTCCACCTTAGAGTAATTGTACCAGCAAAATCAACTATAATTACAACATTGTAAATTAAGCATAAAATCACTATATAAAATGGAAGCTCACAATAATACATTAATGCAAGATTATTTGAGAAAACAATCCAAATAAGGACTCCTGTTTTGTTTATAAATCAATTCATATGTGACATACAACGTACATGGACCTTCCAACTAGTTAAATTAAAAAAAATTAAAAATTAAAAACATTTCATATATAGAAAATATCGATTACATATTAAAAGGCTAATAACCATCTAATAATCATCAAAAAATATCTGTTAACAACAATACAACTATTTATTACATAATAACTATCTAAGAATATCAACAAAAACAACTACCATCATCATTCAAACACATATTAAAAATTAATTTTGTAAAAAAATAAAAAAATAAAAATGTAAAAGATTTATCATTTTTATATAATTTTATCTTTGATGAATAGAAATAATTTTTAAAAATTCACAAAATAATTTTTTGACATTTATTTTTATCAAATTAATTTATATTTTATCAAATTAACAACTTTACCATTAAAATGAAGTAACGGTATCTTCAATTATCTTTATTTAAAACTAAATTCCAAATTTAAAGTTAAATATTTTATAATTGAAAAATTAAAAATTAAAAATTAAATAATACAAATTTTAAATTACAAGATAAATTACTCGTATTTTAGGCCATATAATATAATTATTAAGTGGTCCTCTACCGTTAAGTGGACAGACCACCATTGTAAAACTTTTAACAGATAAGATAAATTGCTCATGCGCTAAGATTCGTCTGGAAATTGATTATTTTAATATTTTTTAAAATTTTAATTAAAATAAGAGATAAAAAAATTAAAATATTTAAAATTATTTTGAAAGGATATATAAAAAGTACAAAGAAATTTTTTTTAAAATTTTTTTGACATCAATTATTCACTTTTTAATATTTTTAATAAATTTTTAATTTTTAAATTAAAATATTGAATTGTGAAACGAGTTGCAATGTCAAAGTTACCAACTGCCTAACGTGTCCCAGGGGTTAAATCGGTCATATTACATAAACCACTACGAATAAAACAACTCATCAGACATACCAACCAACCAGTCACATATCATGCTTCCCATTGGGTCAAACGAAGTTTCATTAGAGCTTCTCTTCTTCCTCCTCGCCCTCCATCTCTACATCAAAGTTCCATAAAGGTGCAACCCTTTTCTCTGTCCACCTATCTTTTTATTTATCCGATTATACTACTGATTTTTGTTAAATTTGTGGTGTTAAAACTTCATGTAGAATTGGGTTTTTGAATATCAACTGATTTGAGTTTAATAGAAGATAAATTTTTGGGCTTTGTGCCTTTCAACAAATCAACCAAGCATTTGTTCCTTTTTTTCCCTCTTTTTTAGTGAGGCTCTGAATTGTTCTTCTTCTTCTTTCTCAGCTTGTAAGGGAGAATCATGGGGTTGTTCTGTCAATTTGAGGAAATTTTCATAAATTGAACTTCTAATTCTTCTAACCTTTCCCATCTGTAGTTGGTTAGTCTAACTCTTAAACATGGGAAGCAATAGCTTTGGGTTAAATTTTGTCACACTGCTTTGATCATCTTGTTGATGATGACTCTTAGCTTAATTCAATTTAATAAAATACTTTCTAATGAATGATGATATGTGTGGGGTTATATTTTTTGTATCAACACGTGGCAATGGTGACGCCGACGTGTCAGCCGAGGTTCCACGTGTCGCGGTAAGTTTTTGCTGAAGTAATCTAAGGTTTGCCAAGGTTATGTCCGAAGATATCTTAATCCGGGATAAAGGCCTCTTCTTTCCCATACCTCGGCCTCACTTCCAAAGGCCGAGCTACCCTCAGAAGAATTAAGCCGATGTAACTGTGAGGTCGACCATACCTGCTAATACAAAATATTATCTTGGTTAGGTGGATGTACAGCTATGAGGCCAGCACTTCACCAACGACCTGGCCTTGAAGCCATGTGAGTTGGCCATGAGGCCACTAGAGGCCATGTGAAGCCATGAAGAGCTTTTACCTGGAAAGCTGCCAAAAGCGTAACAGTGGGCTGGCAGCCAGCTCAAAAGCTGGCGACCTCTCCATTAACTTTTCTGGTATATATGGAGAGGTTGAGAAGAAGAAGGGGAGGAGGGGGGATCATTCTGAACAGAGCATATACAACTACAAGCTAATTGTAACACTTACAATTACATGCTTAGAGAGTGAGAGAATTACAGAGAGTTAATTGTAATTTTTACCATTCATTCAATAGTGAATTACCTCGGCCTCCCGTGGACGTAGGCAATTATTGCCGAACCACGTTAAATCCTTTGTGTCTTTGTGTTATTATCTGTGCCATCTATTCTGCCTGTATTTTTACCGCTGAATCACTAAGATAGGCAGTGTGATCAAAAAATCACTCACACAATATGTAAAAGTTATCTGTTGCAGAACAAAAAAAATATGGATCTTGCTAACAAGTGGCCTATGGCACAAGAAAAAGACAAAAAAAGGCAAAAAAAGGGAAAAAACACGATGCACTTTCACTAAATTCAATGTACTTTTTAACATTTTCATCTATTTTAAAGACATGTTTTACTCCAATTCTAATATTAAACAATGTCTGAAGGGCACTAGTTAGCATTTGCCAAAAAATATTACATCCATCCAGTTTAGTCCGCATTGGATGGAGGTCTGCGAGTGTTTAGATTGGGTACATACATAATTTTTTTTGGCAATATTTGCACAAAGTGGCTCCCCTCAAGTTTTGAACCCACAACCTCAAGGTTTGTAGACCAGGTTTTAGATGGAGAAGATTGTCAACATGGTATTTGCAATGCGTGGTTGATCCCAAATAGTTTGGCCTTGGAGGAGATTTTTTGTTTGAGTTCAACTTGAATCTGTCCAAGATATTGCAATTGAAAATGAACATGTACATGTAGGGTGATTATTTGGTAGTCCGGGAGTACGGCCACGTGGTGCTCCATGGTTGTATGATTGGTGCATAAGGTGGAATATTGATTATTTATGTTGGGTGATTGAGGAACATGATGGGATATAATGAATGGCGATTTGGGATACATTTGCAATGCATGTTAGGATGCAAAATTAGAACTTCTCTTTTAGGTAAGTTTGGAGTGTCTAAGGAAACTGCAAATTAGAACTTCCATGTTTTGTTTGTTATTATAAGCAATGAATTAACTCGATCTTCTTGTCGTGCTGTAAGTTTCAACTGATTGCCATGCTTGTTACTCATAGAGAACTAAGGACATCACCTATTAGTTCCCTCTATTCCTTTACCATATGAACTTTTTTTAATATGAAATTTCAACATTAAGGCACATCTAAAAAAAGAAAAAAAGGCGATCCCGTACAAGAGACTCCAGCTAAAGCGGGGTTTGGGGAAGGAAGGCACATTTATGGAATATCATAACTCTTGAGAATACACACCATTAAGGAAGTTATTATTCCACATAGTCACTACAAAACTACTAGTTCTGTCACACTGCGCTCCAAATTGTAGAACATAATTAGCTTCATTTTATTAGTCCCTAGAGTTGGGGTGAAGCTTATTTATGCAAATTAAAATGATCTATATTCCACTAAAGCAGGCTTAACTTCAAAAGGGGTAAATTTCATTAATTACCCTCCAAATAAGACCACAATGTCACTTTGGTCCCCATTTCCTAGAAATATGCTTGAATTCCAATGTTATCTGTCCGTCAGTACTTGTCATTAAGTTAGACTAAAACTAGGCATGTGGTTATCATATGATCAAGTAATTAGTTTATTGATCATTTTCTACTTACTTTTGGCTAGCACTCTCCACCATTTGAGTTTCATCCAAATTTCATTTTGGTCCTTGAAATTTCAATTGCAACTGTCTTACCTTTGAATTTTTAGTAAAATTTCAATATTAATCTCGATCAGTCATTGCCTTCAAATTATATACAAATAGGCATGCAGAAGGGATAAATGATCAATTTTGTTAATGGAAAATGGGATGTTGGGTTTCATTTTGTAGACAAAAATAAGTTAAGGTAAATAGTATTGGCGGGTTTTCTGGGATAAGAGATGTGGAGGTCAATTTTGTTTGAGAAAGAAAAAATATGATAGGTATAATGAATTTCATTGATTGAGATGCTTAGTGGAGGATGATAAGTTTATTGTAAAATGAGAATGTGGGATATGATGATGATGGGTTTTGTTAATGGAATAAGTGATGGTGAATTCCTTTTAGAGAAAGAAAGTGAAACTTGGAGGTAATATTTCGGGGCCAAATTCAAATTTGGGTGAAACTTGGATGTACTGTCATTCAAATGAAGGTATTAATGATCAATAATATTTTTAAGTAGGTTATTGGACAGTCAAATGCCTAATTTCTATTAATTCAACTACATTTATTGACAAACGGATGACATTGAATTTGGGTGCAACTTTGAGTGAACATTGTTACAATTGAAATCTTGCGGGCCCAAATTGAAATTTTGGCTTAACTTGGAGGGTGATAATGTAAATTATCCATTCCTGAGAGAGATACTTATCTATCCCTCAGCAACTATAGGCTTGCTAGCTTACAAGTATCTAACTGATGGCAGATGACATTGTGACTGAAGGAATAAATTCATGTATGTTAAACCTGAGTTCTTTTTTAGGACATATGAAGGTGGATTATCTATTTCTGATTATAGGTTTTCAAATTGGGAGTAAACTTCATGGATGATGGTCCTCGGGGAATAAAAGTTTTTGGGATCATTTTGAAGCTTCAACGTCTGGTGTGGGCTCTCTTCAAAAGAAAATTTCCTCTATTGCACATCCAAGAACGGATAACACTTCGAGGTATTTCTTTCTTGCAAGTGGTAAGAGGAAAAAAATGTAATATACTTCAAATTGATTTCGGTTTAGTTTCCTTATTCTGCATTAGCATAGGTTGCATCGCCGTTTGTGGGCTCGAAGAAAATTAAGAAGTGCTGTGTCCATGTTAAACTTGTTTAGTCTACGGGGACTACCATGGGGATCTGGCACGAATGGTCAGGAAAAGGTTGATTGAATTGTCTATTAGATGCCTGTGTATTGGTTGTTCTTATCTTTTATATTTCATGATAACCACTGTGATTTTGACTTGCAGGTTGTGTTAACAGCTGTGGAAATACAATCCCTTCGATCTGAAATTGCTGATTTAGAAGAAAGAGAAGCTCATTTGAAAGCTCAGTAAGGAGATTTGATCCTTGGTTTTGGTTTCTTTCTAAATATTTTTTCTGGCCTTTTATTTTGAACTTTTTCAATGACAAAATTGTTTGCCTGTTATGATATAAATTCTCAACACAACACAAAAGACAGAGTTAGTGTCACTTGTATTTGAATTTTAAAATTGACTTAAAAAGTGGTAAAATCATGAGAACTCTGTTGTAGTTTTTTGATATAGTATTCTACTTTCAAGCTAAACATGTAGCTTATGTGTATGCCTTAGATATTTGGATCTATGTTACCCAGAATGCGAATTCTTCCTAGTACAAGGAGTGGGAATGGGAACAGGAACGGGTACACCATGTGTAGGATTGTATATATCACACTGTTAGAATTTAAGATAATTCTAAACATAAGAGTTTCTTTAAACTATTGGACATATGTTAAAATATAGTTCATTATTTTTCAAACTAATGATATAAAAGCACATTTCTAGGCGCATTATAACAATTTTATGACATTTTGTCATGTCAAAACTAAATTTTCTTTAGATTTTATTTAATTATATTTGATTTTTTTATCCTTCAAAGGAAATATATAGTAAAAAAATTTGGATCACTTTAAATCACTAAATCGATCACTTTGAAACAAAAGTATACTTTGTCTCAGAATGTACATTCCAAACTTCCAAAACATGGTATAATCATTTTCTGGTAACACTGCTTTGGATAAAACTTACACATCTGCATTGGCCATGAGAGATACACTGCACAAGCATGCATATGGATCTTATATTTTGATTCCAATACTACTCTCTCTCTCTCTCTTGTATTTATTTATTTCTGAGACTGGATTATATGTTTCCATTGTAATTGCCTATATCAACTATCAAAATTGAGATCGTTTTGTTTCATACAGGTTGGAACATGTTGATGAAATTTTGAGATCTTCTCGTCTTTCAGGCTATCTATACATCCGAACTGTACTATCTTCGTCTTCACTTTCATTTTGTTTTTGAAATGCTCTGTTTGTGCACATTGCTAACATCCATTGATAATCTTTTATATATTTTATTTGATAGAGATGGGCAGCATTACCTGGTGAACCTCCTCCTATTGATGATACTGAAGTTGATGACTGGCTTCCACGCTTTCTTGTCTTTCATGGACCATGTATCTTCTTTTATTTGTTGCCAACAGGTAACTTATTGGAATTTTTTACTTCCAAGTGTCTTTGGTACCCGCTTAAATGTTCTGTTACAATTATATATGAAATCCGGCATGCTATGAAGGACTAACACTCCAAAACAGGTGTTGTAGTAGTGTCGGACATAGGGGCACGGCAGGGACACATACGGGACACGCCAGCTAGCATGTCTCTTTATTTAATTAATTTATTTTCAAGAGACACGCCGGGGACACACCAACTAGTTTTTTTCCCCTTCTTTTGTACTTTAGATGGATGTTGGATGTTTATTACTTTTTGCTTGCATTTAAATAATTAATAGATCATCCATAAAAAAACATAAATGATGAGAGTTAAATTAATAGTGTTCCCTTTTTTCTTTTTCTTTTTTATTTTTTTTATTTTTATAATTATTATATTGAATTAGTGTTAACTTCTGTTAATTTTGTTTATACACGACTACTGGCATGTGTCATGCTTGTTATTTTCCTTTGAAGCAGTGTTAGCTTATTAGCTTCAAATTTGCCACATTTTGTTTGTGCTAAAACCATATGCTAAATTTTTATGAAACCACTTAAGTTGGTAATATGATCAGTAAGAGTTGTTTGTTTCTTCTCCCAATGCATCTCATGTCCATCTATAGGTCAAAGTACATATTATATAAAACTCATTATTCAGCACCCAACAATCCCTCCATGCATATTTTATCATTGGAACTTGGAGGAAATGCACAAAACTTGCTTTCTAGTGATCTTGAAAGAAATATTTTGCAGATTTGAGTCCTCAGGACTCCACCCTGCTATCTGATATCACTGAAGTAGGTCCTCTGCCATGCTTTACACGAGAAGATGGGGAAACTCGATATTGCTTTTACATCTTAACTGTTCATGGGCTGCGATATGAGTGCTCAAGTGCTTCCAAAGTACAGGTACACCCAATAATTTAACATCCTCTGTGGTGATGATATTGAATGTTGATTTTTTATCATTCCCTAAATTTTGAAGAAAAAAAAAATAGCAATGGTTCTTCCTTTACTGTCAATGCTCTCTCACTAGAAACTTGCAGTCAGTTGTTTATGAGCATTGTGATAAGGTGTTATTGGTACATGTTTGTTGAGATTGTCATTAAATTTGCTGATTAGGAAATGGTTATTTACCCCTATTGGAAGAAGAAAAGAAAAATTTTCAGAAATAATTTCTTTCCAATCTGATAAATGATAATGACTTCTAAGTTGTACTAGAGACTGGCATCATCATAATTCATTTGATATTTCACTTCCAAACAATCCCTTTTTCTCTTTTGCACAAGAATAAATGGTAATGCACAAGTATTAAGACATTCATTTTTATCATAGTTGTTTTCTTTGATGAACGCTTACATTCATAGTTTCCATTTATTTTCATCTAAACTTTTTTTGTTTCTTTCTCAGCTGGACTCTTGGTTGACGACATTACAAGTTGACTGCAAGTCAGAAGCTGGTAGAACTGCTGTCAATGATTCAAGAAAGAAGTGAAATCTTTTATTCATCTGTAACAGTAACTTGTAAATATGTCCAAAATTTAAAGTAAATTTACCTCGGATTAACCGACATGTAACTTAGCAGTGATTTTGTGAAATTTAATCATAATGTTCTGTACATAACATGACATTCTGGTGGAATAATAAAGGGTGCTGTATCTACTGATTTCATTAAAATTCATGTTTAGAAGTTTGACATAGAATCATGTATGCCACCAAGATTGTACTTTTTGAACATCTGAATTGGCCTCATCTACACCATGTCAAGGTTTGTGGAGTAGTAAATACTCATCCAATCTCTCTTTCAAAGTGAACAATACAATGAATGGAAATTATTGTATTCACTTATCAATGGAAATTCAATGAGTTGAATTTGTGAGAGGTATTTTTATTGCATGTCTATGTAATATAAGAGAATAGTCAATATACCACTTGTCACTAGATTTTGTTAGGAATTGATACACCTAATAAATAGGGGGGGAAAAAATAAGAAGCAAAAAGCAAGCACATAAGAATACAAGAATTTATGTGATTCGCAATAAACTAGGGTTTCATTGTGATTTTTCACTATGATCAGAAAGATATAAGATATAGAGATAGTTGTCTCTCTTTTGACTATAAAAACACATAGATTAAGGTAACATGTCACAAGTGTAAAAATACCAAATACTTTTACTCCAAAAATTAAAGTTGGGACACATCTCCCAAACTGCCTCGTTGGATCTGTGATCACTATCCCAACAGAATGCTTGTGGAGGAATTAGACGCATGTTTTTCCGATGTAGCGATGTTTTACATCAATGGATCACATTAATTTGCTTCAACTGGAGATGATAGATGGTGATGTTTTATGTCTCCAAATATATTAGGATACAAGTATACAAGTGGAAAATTAACCTTTTTATGATGGATTCGAGAAGCGGTGCATTTTTAACGAAGATGAACTTCTTTCACAATTGAATTCTAGTTAGAAAAAGTCTAAGAAACACAAAAACTAATTATAGAATTGAGTATAACTTTTCACATGAAATGGATCTCATATTCTGTAAAAGTATTGCATTTAATTCTATGATTGATTTTTATATTTTTAGAAGAAGTGTTCTAGTTAGCAAGAATATGTTACTTTTGTCCACATCACTTGATGTGTATATGTCAAGTATTGTTTGTTTTACTTTGTAGTGCCAAAAGAAAGGGAAGCTTCTTCTATGATAAAGCTTTAAAACATATACGGTTGGCTACCGAATTTAGCATGGGAAAAAGGACAGTGAAAACGAAATTATTTTCCATTGTTTGATTGGTGGCTTAAATAGATAAGAACAAGAGGAATAAAAAAGTTTGATGGGGTTAAGCCCATACAAAAAATCCCCCGTCATTTTCTCAAAGACAAATCATTCAATAGAAAGGTTTTTTTTTTTGGCTAACAGGAAAAATTATTATTTATTTTATGATCAATGTTAACAATGATCCTGGTCCATTGTTTAGTATTAAGATTGTGGGTAAATTGGCTTATATTTGAAAAAGTTAAAAAAGTGTTTTGCACATTAATCAAAAGTATTTTTAATTGGGCTTATCCTTATTTTAAATTTTAACATAAGAGAACTTCAATGATTTATAGGACTCACAATCATTCATTTTTTTGGACTTTTAGTTTATATCATTCATGAAAAAAAATTATGTCGATTTGATAACTATAAGCTATTTATTTTCTTGCATTTGTTTCTGAAAAAATAGACGATAAATATACTTTTGAAATAGACAATTATTTTTTTGGAGATAACTGTGAGAAAATAAATAAGTTGTGATTATCAATTCAATCTATTTTTTTTTATGAATGATATACACTTAAGACTCTACAAAAAAATAAACGGTTAGAATTATAGAAATAGAACTGTAGTAGACCCTCTAACCCTTTTGAAATTCAAAAAAAAAGTTCCTCATTTTTATTTCCTTTTAAAAATACTAAACACACAAAATGCATGGGTAAATAAGATTTTATAAGATTTGTTACTTGATGCACTTTACAAAAAAACCCCATCCATTCATTTAAGTATATGTCTGGTCCTTGGTTTGATTGTGTTATTCGACCTTCTTTTTTTTGGCGGGGGGGGGGGGCTTTTCTTATATTTATATTTTTTTTTTATAAATTACACTCACTTCCCTTAGGATTTTAAAAAAATTACTGTCAATTCTATACTTTTTAATATAATTTCACATACTTTATTTTTAACAAAATGAATTGACCGAAACTAATGCAAATTGTGAATAAATATCGAAATAAATGAAGATAAATATAATATTTAAGTTGATAAAAGATGATAACATTAATTTTTTTTCATTCATATAGCTAACGAATTATTGATAAAAATGATCAAACTATTATATAAATTAAAATATTAGGAGAGATTGATGCAATTATGTCAAAAGTATATAAAAATTAAGGGTAAACTACTAATAGGTCATAATAGTTGGACTTAATTCCCATCAAGACCTATTGAAAATTTTTTTTGTGCAATTTTTTATTATTTATTTTTTGTGACATTTTTATATATGTCGCTAAAAATTGACAATTAGTAACTTTTTTTTGTCATGATTTTTATAAATTGTCGCTAAAACTTACAATTAATGACTTTTTTAATGATAAATTTTTCCCATATGACCTATTAGACAATAAGTTCACTTATTAGGATTACACGTAAGTACCCCTAAAATTAATTATATTTTTGCTAAATCTTAGGGAATGTTAGTATAGTTTAGGTTTGAGCTTATGTTAAGTTCAAATTTGAAGTTCAAACTTGAGGAGGGAGATGCCCATTATGTCTTTTGTTTTGATGATTCAAACGATTCATTTTATAAAACATTTTGTATATATCATTGATAAAAAAAAATTTACGTCGATCCGACAATTATAATATTTTCATTGTATCATATTTATTTTTAAAAAATGAATGACCTATTACAAAATCATATTTGTCGTTCTTATTTGTAGAGTTACATGTGATAAAATGAAAATGTTACAGATGAATCTATATTTTTTCAAGTGAATGATATATGTTAAAAGTTTTATAAAATAAATAATTTAAATAATCAAAATGAGATAATTTAAATTTGAAACAAACTTAACCTATAATTTATGAAAAATGTTTTATCTATGCAATTTCTCCTTAAATCCCTTCGAATGACGTGACAAGTAAAATGAAAATGTTTTATCTACACACTTCAATTGATATAGAACTTGTATTATATCTTATCATCTCATTTGGAAGATTTGTAGAGAAAGAAATTGTATGAATGTAATATTACTAATAATTTATCATTATTTTTTGAAAAAATTACATTGACACGGTATCAGTAAAATATATTTATAAAAATGTAAAAAAATATCATAAATATTAATAATTAATATTATAATTTTTTATCTTCTCGTTTTTTAGTTGGGAAAGTAAAATCCTTTATTCCTCAATTTCTCACAAAAAACAGTGAAACAAGAGAGGCAGAGTAGGTCCTTTTTTCCCGTTCAAGATCCTCTCCTTAATTTTTTTTTTCCTTACTTTCTTACTTGTTAAGCCATTGGATTCATTTTTTGGTCTAATTTCGATAATCTGAATTGTTTATATTTTAAGATTTATCGAGTATATCATGCTATAAAAAATTAAATTGATCGAATATCAGAAACTACGTGTTGAGATCATTGAACTAAAAACTATTTTTTTTTAAAAATTTAATAAACAAATTTTCGAACTCATGTTTTCTAATATCTGATTAACTTACATATATAATATAATCAATAAATTTTAAAATATGAATAATTTAAATTATCAAAATTAAAGTTAAAAATAAACCCAATAATGACTCCACAAATAAGAAAGTAAGGAGAGAATCAAGAGAATCGTGATTCCTTTTTCCCACACTCATTCCCTCCGCCTTTCTTTCAGCAATCATGATAACCAAACAACAAATGATCGTCAGAATCCATATAGTTGCACAAACGGCGTCGTTTACAATTTCTAATAAAGGATTTCACATTACACTGATTAACGAATTTTAGAAAAGATTTGAATAGGAAAAGGAAAAAAATAAATAAAATATAATTATATTTTATTTAATTTTACATATATTTTTCTTTTATTTTTTAAAATTTCTTTTCAAATAACCAAATAAAGCGTAACTATCTCACCACAAAAGGCTATCATCTCCTCTCCTCACTCTCACTCCTCACAATACAAACACACACGCTAAACTTTCTCTCTCTACAGCCAAGGCTTCAAACAAAACAGAGAGCTTTTCTTAACCACCTTGTGAGCACCCAATATGAGGTCTCAGGTATTCAGATCTGCTTCTCGTGCTGCAAAGTCTCTGCTTTCTTCTTCAAAGCAGACCTTTCACGTTTTTGCTGGTAAAATTTCCCACATTTCAATCCCTTTGAATTGCACTTTTCGAAAATTTGTTGATTTTTGTTTTATTAATCGTATTTAATTCACGTGTTTGTTATTTCTTATATAGTAGTTTATTTGATTTCGGTAAATTCTTGATTTTCATCTGATATTTTTTGAGCGATTCGTTTTGATAATAGTCACAGTTCAATTCTTGTATTCTCATCCTATTTTAAAGATTTTGTATTGTTTTTCTACAATTTGTGTAATCGTTTGTTCTGTGTGGACTTTCAATAAGAATCTGTATTCAGCTCTGTTGTAGATTTTTATTTTTATTTTTAGATTTATAGATGATATTAAAATGAAACCCAATGACAAGACATAATTAATACAAAAAATTCCCAAAAAATGGGAGATATATTCACAACAAATACACGAGGTGGGAAGATTCGAACCATTGATCTCCTAAGATGTTCGGGCCGAGCGGGCTAGTCCCGTTGGTTCTTTGCAAATTTCCACATTTTTTGGGGTGTAAATTGCCACTTCTAGTGCATTCATCTGAATTCTTTCTTTTTAGATCTAGTCACTCATCTATTTAAACATGTTGTATGTTCTGCTCACAGTCTTGACTTTGTTCTTGTTACTGTGTGTTTCATTACTTAACCGAATTTTTGTAAACTAGACATGTTATAAACATTTCATGCGTATATCAGATACATATGCATTGTGCATATGTTATAGTACAAGTATACATGGTAATATATGCATAAATGTATTAACTTACTGTGTTGTCTACAACTGTAGAAGGTCGAGCTGCTGCTGGAGCTGCAGCAGTTTCATTCAGAGGAAGCTGCCTTCTTTATTAGCTTTGTATGGGAGGGATTCTGGAAAAGTGTCCGGAGGATGGATTTCTGGGGCTCTTGCCCTTCCTGCTGCAGGTTTTGACAGAAACTTAATTCATATTTTTCTGTAATTCTATTTGAGTTTCTTTTAACCTGCTTCTAGGAAGCCAAGAAGTACGGGGAATTTCATTTTGCTTTTTTTTTTTTTTATATTTTGTACTTGATTATACCTTGACCGCCTTGTATGTGCAGAATCTCATATCTTTGGTATAAAGTGATATATTGTCCTTTGTGCCATTTTATAATGAAATTGTGGTTTGTAAGAATGAATAATGTTATTGCATTTGGCTGTTTGGGATCCTGCTTCCTGTTATTGATTTGCATTTGTTTTGTAGAACTAGATACTGGATGATGGATAAATGAATGGAAGGCCTAGATCTAACATTTCAATGTCTTTGGTCTATTTATGTCTCTGTCTATTTTATAATCTGTTTGATTTGATTTTTGTTGACTTAAACATCACACTTGTCCTATATCATCACTGTGAGAAGACAGAAAATTCGCATTTTCTTAAGTTGGATTAGAAAGGAAGAGGAGCCCTGTCCCTTGTTGAAGATTTAACATCGTGGCATCTGGGAACCTCTTCTACATCAATTACACTGTGCTTAAGCACGGCAATGGGTTGAAACAATGTGTTTGGAGTCTTTCAAGTTTGGAGCTCTTGCTTGTGTTTCTCCCGACATACATCTTGATCCCCAACTGAAAGATTTGTTGTGTGCTATCATACTTCCTGCATCGATCCGATCTCATGCCAATTCATTCAATTTGTTAGCTGGATTAAAATTCATTAGCTTTAATTTCATTAACTTTTAGAATTTTTTCAGGAAAAAAGTCTTAATTGTGATAGATCAATGCTATTTGTTCACAAATAGTCCATGTACCTTGAATTTTTTGATTTCTATCCATTTATGATTACAACTAATGTTGCAGTGATTATTGACAAAACTACATACAGTTATGACGAACATCGATTTTGTCCATACTTGTTTAGAGTTTGGATGCTTATCACAGATAATGTGATTATCTATGCGATAACCATGGCTAACTGGATCTTTGTTGCATGATTTTATCACTTGAAAGCTTGTTTATCTCTGAATCCTCATTTTTCCTTTATAACCCTTTCTTTTTACTGCAGCCTACATGCTTCAGGAGCGGGAGGCACATGCTGCAGAGGTACTGTAATTAGCAATTAATTAACATCCATGTCTCATCATTTTCCCCTTATCTATTTGGTAAAAATTAATGCACTTTTTCTTCACTATTCAGATGGAGCACTTTCATTGCTATCAAGCCCGACGGAGTGCAGAGAGGGCTGGTAAGATTACTACCACACTTTAGCATGTTACACCACTAGTTGCATGGTAACAGTTCGTAATATTTTTTTAATTTATTCTTTATTTTTTGGTGGGTGGAATTGAAATATCTGACCTAAGGCAGCTTCTTGTGTTCCAGATTTCAGAAATCATATCGCGTTTTGAGAGAAAAGGCTTTAAGCTTGTGGCAATCAAAATAGTGGTTCCTTCAAAGCAATTTGCCCAGAAGCATTATCATGATCTCAAGGAAAGACCGTTCTTCAATGGCCTCTGTGACTTCCTTAGCTCTGGCCCTGTCATTGCAATGGTTAGAAGAACTTTGACTGACTCCTATTTCCTTGTCTGACAACTTAACAGCTAGCTGAATTCAAACTTTTTTTTACTTCCATAGGTCTGGGAAGGTGAAGGAGTGATAAAATATGGGAGGAAGCTCATTGGAGCCACAGATCCACAGAAATCAGAACCTGGAACCATTAGAGGTGATCTAGCTGTTGTTGTCGGCAGGTATTGTTTTAAATCAGTTCCGAGTTTTCGTTTCCTTTAGGCTCAGTTTGTTTAAGATGAAAGTAGTAGAAAGTGAAGGAAAGAGAAAAACTAGAAACTTTTTCTGAGTGTGTTTATCATGAAAATGATGGAAACTACAATACAACCAACCCATATTAACATCGTGACTAACTTTCGAATTTCTTTCAAGAAAGCACAAGAAAATTTAAATTTGTGCATGCAAGGGATTATTTATAAAATTTCAAATTTCTCTATCTTTTCTTTCACTTTCACTTTCACTTTATACCATTTTTTCTTTCTAATCAACGGAGCCTTACTCTTACCCAGCTGTCTTTCACTTCCAGAGTTGCCTTTCTTAAGGTTTATGCAGTCGACAATATAATTTTTTACTTCATGAACTTCTTTAATTAGTTCTAAATAGCACAACTTGCATTGGGCTTTTTATTTTCAATCTGAAATGTTGTGCTTTGCAGAAATATCATCCATGGAAGTGATGGCCCTGAGACAGCCAAGGATGAAATCAATTTGTGGTTCAAACCAGAAGAGTTGGTTAACTACACAAGCAATGCAGAGAAGTGGGTCTATGGAGTCAACTGATGAGTTTTTTTTTTTTTTTGGTTTGTTCTTTTTCTTCTCGGCTAGTTAGGTCCCGCATGAAAGTGGGGTAGCAACATGATTATCAGAATAAAGTTATTTTTGTTTAGTTAAAACTGATGATAACATTGCTACACTGCCAACTGCTAGCGAAATATATCACCATAATAATCCATTTGACCTCTTTTATTTTATGATTCTGATCAATGCAATTTTCGTGCTTTTCGTTTTCTTCTTTTCTTCCATGTTATGACGAAGATAGCCTTTTCATATCAGAATGCTTATTGTTCCGCTTTCTATGTCACAGCAATGTCGTTGGGTAAGAGAAATGGTTGGTTGAATTGATTTTTAACAGACTAAATTGTGGCCTGGGAATCGCTATTCATGAACTTCCTTTGAAGTAAGACATTTTTAAACCAACATGCTATTCGAAAACAGTGAACGGAAAATAATTGAGGTTTGGATTTTCATTTTGCTCAAAGGGTTGGAAATTATTAGAAATATTGAAAAAAGAACAGTGAACTTGGTTGCCAGAATTGCTGGATCGTAAAATCCAAGAAATACATGTTTTACTTGATCTTTATTTTCCATTTATTTGACTTTTTTAAAATAAACGTTCACGAAAAATAGATAAGTTGTTTGTCAAATTTCCAAAACTCTATTCCTTTCATGCGAGTGGTTCGTAATTCTAAATATATGATATTTTTATGCGATTTGAAGCATTCTTATAAGATAATATATCTTAATAAGAGTAAAACAATGAAAATAACAAATTAAGCAAAAAAATTTCCTAAAAAAAAATAAAAATTAAGCAAATTTATCCCAATCACTTTGAATTATGTCATATTGTAAAAAAAACACAAAAACAAAAGCTCATTAAATACAATATTATAATTATTTAATTTTTTTAAAAACAATTGTTCTACCTACTGATACAAATTTAAAAACTTGATGTAATATTGAGATGTAAAAAAATGATCTAACTGAACTGATGCCTTAAGATTGACCGAACGTTTGAGTCGGTCTATTTTTCATGACTTATGGTACGTTTGGGTTTTAAAAAATATTACACCGATACAAGCCGAATTGACTGAAATATTATATTTAAATACATTTATATCTTAATTATTTGAGCATTAGAATATAAGTAATAAATATATATGTTCTGTAACAAAAAATTAGGGAAGGAATGTATTTATAGAACAACTTTTTATCATTTTTCTTGATTTATGTCCAATATAAAATTTTATAAGTTTTCAAATCGCATTAGAATTCTTATATTAGACAAAACTAACAAATTTGATAAAATGAAATTGTATCATACGGTCTGTTTCGATTTCTCAACTAATAAAATTAAAAAGTTCAGTTTGGTGCTAAATTTTTTCTCAATTGCAACCGAACTAAACCGTTTTCATCCTAACTAAGGGTGATCATGAATTCGTCCAACCGCCCAACTCGACCAAACCAATCAAACATGAATGATTTTGGGCGGATGTGTTTTTTTCGACGGATAGATGCAGATAAAATATTTCAAAATTTACCGATATGGTTCGGATAATGAATCAACCATCACGCATCTGCATAAACCCGATTCATCCGTAAATGAAGTTAAAAAAAAAAGAAAAAGAAACTACTAACAAGTAGCAACATAGAGTAGAAATAAATATATATTTTTGTGAAAATGAAAAATAATACCTTAAAAATATGCATGCGTGGTGCCATGGCTTATTATAGACAAATTATATATATTTTTTCAAATTATTAATTATTGGAGATCGTGAAAATTATGAATTATAATTAAAAAAAAAATTAAAATTTGTAAAGTCTAAACCATCAAATCACCAAACCGATCGCATCCATCCACCAACCCGCATGGCCTGCTCAATCTGCATCTGCCAAATTAGTGGACAGATGCGGATTGACCTTTTTTAATTCACCTAATTTTGGATGGTTGACGGATAAGATGCCACCTGACAATTGGCGATCATCTCTAATCCTAATTAATGTAATATTTGATGTCTTTTTTTAAAATAAAATAAAAAGCAAACAAATATAATAAACTACAAAACAATTAGCACAATGGGGGTGTAGCTCATATGGTAGAGCGCTCGCTTCGCATGCGAGAGGCACGGGGTTCGATTCCCCGCACCTCCACACTTGCTTCCTTTTTCTTTTTTTTATTCTCTTTTTTCTTCTCTTTTTGATTGGCCCATCCACATATGGCCACCAATCCAACGGCCACAATTTCCGGGTCCATACATAATTTCCATGCACGGTCAACACACGAACATCCTCCCTTCCCTCCTCATCATAGTCACTTCTGTCCTTGCTTGGCAACCTCTCGTTCCTAATCTTCATCACCAGATTCACCACCATTACAGATATAGATATAGATATATATATATGGAGAGAGAGTGAATCGTTACCATCACAGCTTAGCTTCAGCAAGCAAAGCAAAGTAAATTATGACCCTGAACTTGGGGTCTCCATGGCTCTCTCGCCTTCCTCTCTCTAACCTCTCAACCACCGCCAACGCTAAGCCCAGCGTTTCTCTCTTTTTCCTCATATTCAACACCACAACCTCCATATCCAAACCCCAATCCTTCTCTGCTTCCAACAAATTCTTCATTACCAAAGCTTCGGTAAGCGAGAGCCAGAACGAGGTCGCCGAGCCCTCCGAATTGTTCAATGATGATGATGATGATGATGACTTGCTTGATCGAGTCTCTGCATCGAAACATGCGAATGAAGCCTTGGATTTGATCGCAGAAAACTCGAAACCAAGTGGTCGTGGTGGTGTTGTGAACGGTTCAGATTGTTGTTCGATCATATCTGCTGCGTTTGATCGGAACAATGTCGACTTGGCATTGTCAGTTTTCTCCGCCATGCGTTCCAGCTTTAATTCTGGTACATAATACTATATGCACTTGTGTTTCCCAAATTTGGAACTGAGTAGAAGAATTTGTGCTTAAATTAGGTGAATGTTGATGTTCTATGCTGTAAATTGTGTTGTTTGTTATTGTAGTGCTGAACCACTGCTGCTTTGAATGCACATTGCTTATTATGATATGAAATTATTAAGGGAAAAGTTAGAGATCACGAAAATTTTATTTTCATGATCATGAAAAATTTATGATCCTTGGATTAGCTTGATTAGTGTGTGGTGTTTTATTCTAAGTGTAATCTAAGGATCACGAAAGTTTCATGATTATTTTCATGAAAGGTTTTTCATGATACCTAGTATTGCTGAATTATTAAACTCTCAACTATCTAAATTATTATTTTTTTTATTCATTCTCTTATTAATTATAGTGAGATGATCAAGATACAATACAGTGCTTGAAAAGGGGGAAAGACGTGGTTTAACTTGGTACTTGTCATCAATTAGCATAGTATTCTGTGGATGGATATTATTACAATATATATGTTGTGTCAAATTAGAATGAAGTAGCTCAAGAACTTGTTTGACATTACAGTTGATCTTCTTGCTTTTATTTGGTTGTACTTGCTTGAAACATGGGAAGAACAAAAAAATTGCGATGATTTATATATACATTTGAACTCTTTTCTAATTTGACTTTCAAGTATTATATTTATTTCTTAGGTCCTTTTTAAAAAAATAATGAACTTAAAGTGCTATACTTCATGTTTAGTTCTCCTGTGTTGCACTCAGTGTTACCAAAAAACATGAAACTCATGTTCTGAAACATGCTACACTTCCATTCCAAAACAGTGAATTTAGTGTTCCAAAAGAAAATCCCATAATTTTTTCTATGGTTTTTTTTTTTAAAAAAAAAAAAAAAAAAAAGTTCTCCTTAACAGGGAGATGGAGTGTAGTTTTTTAGATTGACAAAATATAAAACAATGGGTTGTAATATTCATAGAAATGTGTTGTTGAACGATTAAATTGAAAAAAAAAAAAAAAACTATAATTTATTTGATGTCAAATTAAAAAGTTTACTCGTATCTTACCACATTTTAGAGCATATTTTGTTCCTGTTTTCGTTCCTCATACCAGAACAATCCGCGTTCTAGGTAACATAGGTTGCCCTTGTTGCTAATTCTGAGTTTCATTGCTTTTTTTGTTTATTTGTGTGAAAACTAATGTATGGACATTGTCAAAACATGAATAAAGGGGCAGCTAGTGGTGAAATGGCTTCATTTAGTCAGAGATGGAAGTGGTCCAGGCCAGATATACACACTTACACATTATTAGTTCAGGGTCTTGCAGCGTCACTGAGAGTTTCAGATGCCCTTAAGATTATTGGTGCTGTTAGTCGAGTTGGAGTTTCTCCTGGTGAAGAGGTATGGATGTCGTTGTTCTTTTACTTCTTCTGGTGATTGCCATTGTAATTAAGTTGTCCTATTTATCTGCAGACTGCAACATGAATTCTGCTATTCCATTTCAGCCTTTCAAAGCAACACACCATTATTCTTTACTTGATCTAGCCATGTTTCTCTTTGGCCTTTCTCTTCACACTCAAAATGAATATCAGCAATGCTGCTTTTATATACTAGGTTCAATTTTCGCTTCAAAGCATGCTTTTCTGCCTTAAAATTTATTCTACTTTGAATGGCAAATGGTTGCTTATTGTAACATTCTGAGTCATTTTTCTGGATCTGTTTCTTACATTAACAATAGAAGTTCTCAGAATTTTATGGTTGTAGTTTTTCATCTTTTTATTAGCTATGGGGGTAATTTTCATTGGTGCAGAAATCACTAAAGAACCACAACAGAAAATTCCCTTTGAGCACACACAGCAAAAACAAAAAGGAGATTTGAAATAGGGTACAGGGTACTAGGTAATCACGCTGCACTTGAGCTGCCGAGATAGTATACCAGAAAAAGGAAACTTATGATAGATAAGGTAACTAAAAAGCCTGCAATATACCACTGCTCACACATGTACGTTTCGTAGCTCCCGTAGACAAGCTTGCTTACCCTTTGATTCAAGGTTTGACAACTTTGCCACCCATTGTTTTCACAAATTTGTAATTTCTATCACTAACCACTGTCCGACAAACGACACCAAATACTCCCTCAAGTATGAATTTCTTGACTTCCATATGTTTAAGTTGTGATGGCCCTATTTACTGGCATGGTTACTCATTTTAATGGTGACAATGTTATTGACTTTACTCAAATACAGTTTCTTTGATTTTCCTGCAGGTCCCTTTCGGTAAGGTAGTGAGGTGTCCAACATGTATGATAGCTGTCACTGTTGCACAACCCCAGCATGGTATTCAGGCATGCACATATGAGCTATGAATTTTTTTTGGAACCTTTGCAATCTTTATATTGCCTTTGTGTGAATACTTAGGTATTGATGGTTTGAGAGACATCAGTCATATACCTCGTATGTGGCCCACAAGCGAGAGTGTCAAGTTGAATTACCAGTTGTTTGGTGCATTAAGGAGATTTTCAATATAAAGAATCTGAGTTTTATTATTATTTCAATCCTATTATGTAGCTTCCTTCACCACCACCATCACCACCATTTGTCTGTTTGGATTGTGCGTCACATATTCTATCTGATGAAGTTAGTGCATATTATTAGATGACTAGATAACTAGAGTTCCCATGTGACGTATTTCTAAGCATAGTGAGAGATGCCGTAGTTCCTTCTTTTCCTTTCCTGAATGTAGTCTTTTTCTATCTATGTTCTCTGATCTTGGTAGGGACCCTATTTGATTGGTTCCCAACAGGTCATGATAAATAATGTCCGGATGCAGACTTTATTGCATCTTTTTCTTATCATCAAAATGCAGGGAAAGCTTATGCGAATTCCATATTTTCTTTTATTTTCTACAAGTACTTTTGACATCAGGCTTTTCTTGCTTGTTGAGGTAAGTTTTCAACTAGCTGTCAATTAGTTCCTTAGGATTTCTAGAGCTCTTGATTTTTAAACTTGAACACTATACTTGACAAAGCCCATGGCTTTTGTTCAAGTCATGTCAACAGATGCTAATGTCTGATTGGTTCTCTTAGAATTCTAATTTAATGACATGATGGACGGAAAAAAACAATTTATTCGTACAACATTTGCTCATGATATTTTGTGATGTGGAGAGTGTCATTTGTTCCACAGATCGTGTCCTGTTCCAAGTGCCGCTACCAGTATGAGCTAGTTTCAGGTGACATAGTCAGTATTGAGTCAGAAGAAATCAGGTTGGTTTACTTCCTTGAATTTATATTCATTTGAGCAACTGAGCCTTCTCTTATTTTTGTTAAAGGTCACACATTGGCATTCCATTAATATATGATCAATGTTCAAACTACTAGTATTTTGTAAAACAATTACAATGGGGAACATTCAATTTTTTGCACTTCTCCTTTTTTTACTTCATCGTTTCTGCACAGTGTATGTTTGTGTATAGCATTGATCCTGAGATATTCACTTTTTCTAAGGATTCCCTACTGCCGAACGCAGCATGGAGGTACCTGCATGGAAAAGGGGGCTAAGATTCCTGCAAATAAAGAAGCAAAGCTTCCCTGCTGCAGTTCACTCTATTGTGGTACATTTTTGCTAATTTTATTATATTTAAGCATGCACTTCATCAATTTTAAACATTTATTAGATCTTCCTCTACCTTTCACAAACTATCACAAGATTCATGCATTAAAAAAATGGGTTTATTGCAAATGATATCTTATAATCTTTGATTATTTAGCAATCAAATTTGTTGTTCACTTTTGTATTAAAAAAGTCCATGTATCAAAATATTTGTTAGCCTCTCTCGTGACAAATTTTACTGCTGTAGTTCCTCATATAAGCAAAGAGTTGGGTTTCCTTAAAGGTGGGGCCCATAAAAGATACCTTAGGCAATGTTCTGTAGCTCAAATGTATACAACCTGTGTCCTTTTATACTACACATGAACGAGTATACTCTTTCTTTTTCTTTTTTTCTTTTTTTTTACTTAATTCTCTACATTTCGTCTCTGCAGGTGGAGACTCCATCTGGGATGGCACGCACTCACAGATTTGCTACTGAAACAGTCGATCTTCCTGCGCAAGAAGGAGAAAGAGTAACCATTGCTCTAGCAGCTCCATCAAATGTTTATAGAGAGGTGGGTCCCTTAAAGTTTATTCCAAAATCCCCCAATTTCTATCCAGGAGAGCCAATGTGCCTGACAAACCATACAGATGGCCGAGAATCACTGTTACTAAGAGCACCCATAAAAAATAAAGGCTCATCCTTACTTAACCCCTCCATCCTCTTTCCACTTGCTGCTGTGCTGGCCACTGGAGATGCAGCCTCTGGAATAATTGATCCTAGCTTGCCTCAGTTCATTTCCATTGCTGTAGTTTCATCTTTTGCGCTTGGAGCCACTTTGAACACTTTGGTTTTCCCCCAGTTGGGTCGGGTAAGTTAGTCTCTAATGTTCTCTTAAGACTTTATGTGGCATTTATTTTCCTCCCCCAGCTTTTATTAGTTTCTTTTTAAGACTATTTTTACGCTCTCATGAACTATTTATGGCTTTGAGATTTTAGTTTTGTCCATTGGCATATGTCTAGATGTATTCAACACGACCTGGCAGTAGAGAATTTCAGATCCATTTCTGCACTCTGCTGTGAAAGACAATTGACATAACTATGATGATTTAGTTCCAATGACACTGTTTTTGAGAAGGGGCTGGGGGTGAACAACAATGAAAATGATATTGATTAATTCCTTCTTCTTTTTTAAATAAAAAAGAAAAGTTATTTCAAATCGGTTGAAGAACAGACCTAATCTCAACCAAGAGTCTTAGAATCGGTCCACTATGATAAGTTGATTCTAACAACATTGGTTGAGGCAACCACTTTGTGTAAATTATGCCAAATGTTAGGTCTGAACCCTATCTATTCCTCCCAGACCCCCATCCAATGGGGACTATACTGGGGGTACATTTTGTTTCAGTTTCTTTTAAAGCAATGTACCTAAGATCAGCCAAAAATACAATAGTTTGCAATTATTTTAGCAGTTCGCCTACTTTCTTAGACCGTTTACATCTCTCAAGATACTGACATTCTAATTGAATGAGTTTTAGACTACTTATGGAATTAGGTGGTTTTGAATTTTCTTACAATATGATTTTACTATGTACATTTTTTTTATGGAGTTCCCTCAGAAAAATTACATAAATGCATCTAGTTATTTATCTTAGCTCATATCTTGCCCACAGCTTCCTCAGAGGTTGGTGGACACAATTGCCATCAGGCAGCAACTTCTATCACAATATGACCAACTTCAATCTCGCATCAAGGACTTGAAAAAAGCTGCGGAAAATGAGGTACCCTGCCACAGTAATTGTGACTTGATGTCAACTACTTTCTCTAGTGTAAAGTTTGGCTCTTGATATCTGGCTTTGCCCCTAAAAACAAGCAATTCCTGCTTCCTTATTTGTTTACACGCCCTGTCTAGCTGTGTGGCATAATATGTTCTTTAGTTTGCTTCTGACTTGTACAGATAAAAAGCTCCTGTTTAGATGTAGTCAAATTAATCTTCTATTCCTGCTAAACCAAACAAATTGATCCTAACTTTGAAGAAAGTTGTGACCAATGACCACTGAGTTCATGTAAATTAGTTCATATTTGTCGGAGGAGAACAAGAAAAGAAGTGAACATCACATTTAGTTATGAAAGAACACGTTGATGCTTCCTGTGTGTCCACAAAAATTCACCCTAGTGTCAAATTTACTCAATTTTCTCATACATAAGTACTACTAACTTTACAGATTATAGTGCCTCATCAGTGAATTTTCCAAGTGGGGCATCTTTTTTTTATTACAGTGGCATTGGAAGTTTATGAGACAATTTCTAGGAATCTGAACTAAGGACTTTCATGTGGGCAATTCTTTATAGTATTAGAATGTGATAATATGTGATACATTGGGAGGTGAAGCCCAGTGTAAGATTCCTAAAAGTTTCTCTGTATATTGAATTGTATCAATTTACAAAGAGTTCATCAGTTTATATAGTCCTAAATCTATGATTGAAAAAGGAAATAATTCCTATTTACGCAATCATGCCATATATACATAACATGCCATATATACAATATATTCTCACACCCCCGCTCAAACTTAAGGTGTTTTAGCAGAAAACACTGAGAGTTTGTTAAGAAGAAACTGAAACCGAGTGGTAATGTGAGTCTTGGTGAAGAAGTCTGCAAGTTGCAAAGCCGAGGGGACGAAAGGAAGCGAGATAGAGCCAGACTGAAGATGCTGTCGGACAAAGTGACAATCAATCTCAATATGTTTTGTCCGTTCATAGAAGACAGTATTGTAGGCAATCTGAATAGCATTGCGGTTGTCACAATAGAGAGAGGTCGGAGACTGAGATACACCCAAATCAGAGAGAAGACAACGAAGCCAAACAAGCTTAGCAGTAGCATGAGCCATAGCATGGTACTCAACTTCAGCAGTAGAGCGAGCAACAACAGTTTGTTTCTTGCTTTTCCAAGAGATCAAGGAATCGCCAAGAAACATACAGAAACCAAAGGTGGACTTGCGATCATTAACATCACCAGCCCAATCGGAATCAGCATAGGCCACCAAGTCTAAAGAGGAAGTAGAGTACAATAGTAAGCCCTGAAAGATGGTTCCCCGGAGATAGCGAAGAATGCGAACAAAAGCAGCCTAATGGGTAGAGCGAGGAGCAAAAACGAACTGACTAACCACATGAACAACATAAGTAAGATCAGGGCGAGTGACAGTCAAATAAACTAAACAACCCACAAGCTCGCGATAGAAAGTGGGACCATCCAGAGCGACACCATCAGTAGAGTTGAGCTTCACATTAAGCTCAATATGGGTATCAGAAACCTTAGTATCAGTAAGATTGGCACGGTGAATAACCTCATTAGCATACTTGGCCTGAGACAGAAAATAGCCCTTTCGAGAAGAGGCAACCTCAATATCAAGAAAATACTGCAATGGACTCAGATCCTTCATTTCGAGGTGCGGAAGAGATGTTGCTTGATCTTAGAGATAGCAGAAGAGTCAGAACCAGTGATGATCATATCATCCACATAGAGTAAGAGAGCAACAAAACCAGCCGAGGTATGTCTCAGAAACAAAGCAAAGTCGGAAGTAGAAGGATGAAATCCAAGCTTGGTAATAGCAGTTTGAAAGCGATCATACCAAGCACAAGGAGATTGCTTCAAATCATACTGAGTACGCCGAAGATGACAAACCTGCCTAGAGTGGAGAAGGTCAAGGGGAGGACGCATGTAGACCTCCTTAATGAGATGACCGTTAAGAAAAGCATTCTTAATGTCCATTTGATAGAGAGGCCAATGTCGAGCAGCAGCAACAGAAATCAAGGTACGAACAGTAGTCATCTTGGCAACAGGGGTAAATGTCTCCTCATAATCAATACCATACTTCTGCAAGAAACCCTTAGCAACCAAGTGAGCTTTATATCGCTCGAGAAAACCATCAAAATGAGTCTTGACTTTATAGACCCATTTGCAACCAACTAGATTCTTGCCAGCAGGCAAAGAAACCAACTCCCAAGTGTTAGTTTCCTGCAAGGCAAACAACTCATCCTCCATAGCTTGAACCCAATTAGGATCTTGACAGGCCTCCGTGTAAGACTGATGTTCTGAAAAAGAATGAATAATAGACAAAAAAGTACGATAGGAAGTAGAAAAACATGTATTAGATTAACCCAATCTATTTGGAAGACAACGCTTACAAGTAGGATATCGGTGTGCAGCAGGATTAGAGTCGTCAGAAGCAGGAGGATCAGCAGCAGGGGTAGAGACAACTGGTGGAGGAGGAGCCTTGCAACGAGAATAAACTAACAACGGAGGAGGAGAAGAAGCCGAAGGAGGAGAAGCAACCAAAGGTGAAGCAGGAGGAGAAGATAGAACAAGCTCAGGAGGAACAGTGGAGATGTACTCATCAGACAGGACCTCAAAAGGAAATGGATCAATATGAACCAAATCCTCTTTGGAAACTAGGGCGGCGAGAGGAGGAAGCTGAAAGTAAGGTAGACGTTCGAGAAAGGCAACATGACGGGAGACATAAAGGCAAGGAGAAACAAGTTCATAACAGCGATAACCTTTCTGAGTAAGACTATAATCTAAAAAGACACATAGAACAGACCGGATACTAAGTTTGGTCCTATCTTTACAGGGTAAAAGGACAAAACAAGCAGACTCAAACACACAAAGGAGGGAGTAATTAGGAAGTTAGGAAAACAGAGCCTCATAAGGAGACCGACCAGAAAGAAGGGGGGTAGGCATACGGTTGAGAAGAAAAGCAACAGTAAGAACTGCTCACCCCAAAACGGAGCCGAAACGGAGGCAGAGAGAATGAGAGACCTAGCTATCTCAAGAAGATGACGGTGTTTACGCTCAACTCGACCATTTTGAGTAGGTGTATCAGTATAAGAAGTTTGGTGAATGGTACCCAATTTAGCCAAGTATTCACAGAATTCAGTTTTAAGTATTCCCCACCCAAGTCAGACCGCAATAATTTAATAGTAGACCCAAACTGTATAGTGACCATAGATTAGAAAGTACGGTATATTTGGTAGAAGTCAGACTTATGAGTCATAAGATAAACTCAAGTTTAACGGGTGCAATCATCAACAAAAGATACATAGTATGCAGAACCTCTTTTGGTGAGAATAGGAGAAGAGCCCAAATATCAGTATGAACTAAAGAAAATGGTGTATCAGATATAGAAGTACTTTTATGAAAAGGTAAGGCTATCATTTTGGCAAGTTTACACCCTCGATATTTAATAAGTTCATTAGGAGAAACTTTACCCAATATACCCGACTGAGCTAAAGACCGTAAGCGATCAGTAGACAAATGTCCTAATCTAGAATGCCACAAGTAGAAAGGACTAGACAGAGAATTTAACTAAAAAAAGAAAAAGGCAGTCTGAGAGGTTGCCATAGGCAGATACAAGCTCTCCATCACATAGAGGTCTCTAACTCTACGGCCGGTCCCAATCTACTGCTTAGACATCTGATCCTGCATTGAACAGATAGAAGAAGAAAAGATGACATCAAAACTAGAGGCATCAAGCTGACTGATAGATAATAAACTGATAGATAACTGAGGAACATAAAAAACAGATGGAATAGAGACGACAGACATAGTAGATGGTAGGACAAACCCAACAAATATAACAGACATACCAGACCTATTAGTAGCATTGACAGTAATAGGAAAAGGAGGAGGAGTACAATTTTGAAGTAAGGAGAGATGGAGAGTCATATGATGAGAGGCACTAGAGTCAAAAATCCAAACAAACGAAGAAATACCTGAAGAAGATCCAAGCAAACTTGAATGAAGAGAGGAAACAATGGAACCAAAAGGGGATGGTTAGGAGACAGACAGTATATGCTGAAGCTGATTAATCTGAGCACTCAAGGAAGTCAAGTCATGATCAAGGACCAGAGCAAATGCAGTAGAACTGACAAGAGGCTGAAAAATATTCGGAGAAGGGGCGCAAAACTAGATCGGAAACTGTTAAGAAGACAAGGCAGACAAACATCCCTTTTTGGGATAATGATACTTCCAATGACCCCTCTGATGGTAGAAGGCACACTCATCTGATGCCAAAGGCCCTTTCTTGTTTGTGAATACACTCATAATATTGGAAGTCAAATGGGCCAACCAAAACCAGAGATACAAATTGTGGTCAAAACGTAATAAAGGAGAAACTCTAGAACACCTAAGCGAACAGTACCAAATGGAACAAATATACATGGTGGGTCAGATATGATCAAACTTGAATCAAGTTACAAAATAGTGAAACAGAGATCCTGATGGGTTGAACAGGGAGAAGAGGCGAGTCACTTTGGTCAAACCCTCCGGCGTGAGAGGCAATTGCGCAAACGATGAACTACGAATGGAACCAGTGATCGATGATCAGTAATCACGAACAGATGACGAACCCAACCACATCGAAGGCAACCAATGATGGACAAGAGAAGAGAGATATGTCGCGAGGTCCAGGATGAACAACGAACCAGAGAGGGTTGAAGCAAATGACTGAAGACGACTGAATGACCAGACAAACCAGAGAGACGGCTGAAGCAGATGAACCAGAGAGTGCAATTCGAACTCAGATGATGCCCAACTTGATAGGTTGCGATTCAAGCTCAGATGGGTTGCACAAATTCAAAAAGCAAAACCAAAGAACTCAAACGAACCCGAAAAGATTTGAGGGAGGCTAGGATTTTAGACCTTGCTCTGATACCATGTAAGATTCCTAAAAGCTTTTATGTATATTAAATTGTATCAATTTACAAAGAGTTCATCAGTTTATATAGCCCTAAATCTATGAACGAAAAAGGAAATAATTCCTATTTACACAATCATGCCATATATACATAACATGCCACATATACAATATATTCTCATACCCAGACCCCATTGTTATTTTTTAACTGGGATTAATTCAAGGGTATTTTTCATGCCCTTCTATATCCATAGAATAATGTTGTTATAATGATTTTATGCCCTCATTATTTCATACCTGTTATTCCCTTTTGTCATATAGATTAGTTGATTTGATTTTTTTATAGGTTTGGATGCTGGCTCGCATGTGCCAATTGGAGAACAAAATTTTTGCTGTGGGAGAACCTTCTTATCGGTTAGAAACACTATAAATATTTTTAGTACTCTTTTCTTGTTATAATCACTGAACTTATTATCATCTTGTAAAAAAAAGGATTAGCTTTGGATGTCTCTTGTTCAAAGTTCACTAGCCTTTTCGTTTTCAGTGCTCGGAGAAGTAGAGTCAAAAGGGTTCGTGAAGGCTTGGAAAATTCCCTCAGGAAACGAATTGAACTGATTGACAACTATGCGAGAGTATGTTTCCTGCACCATGAAACAAAACAGAAGTGTAATGCAAAAAACTCTTATCAGCTTGGTTAGTGCATGACGATACTATTATTTTTCAGATTTCTTCAATGATTGAAATTGAAGTAGAGATGGATTCTGATGTTCTTGCTGCTGAAGCGGCTAGCAATGCAGTATGCACAACTTCAGTATATTACACACACACACACTTCGCTTAACAGTTCAACTGTAAATGGATAGTAGTTGTTGACTCTGTTATTCCTTTATGCAGGAAAGTATCGCCGAACAGATACAGCAAATCATGGAGATTGAAAATCTTGAAGAGGCATGTTTTGGAAGCATTTTCTCTTTCATCTAACATACATAAGAAATAGTAAATTGAGAAGTTTAAAAATAAAATAAAATAAAATGTAGTTAGAGTGGATCTCTCTAAGTAGAATAGAATGCAAGATAATGAAGTTTGGATTCTTAATCATTTGGCATTGCGTGCAGGGATGGAGAATCCAAGCTGAGGCAAATGATGAGGTTGAAAGACTTCTTAGTTCTGAAACCACATCCAGTGAACAGGTTTTAGACGCATAATTGGTAATTTACTCTATCCAAACATCCTACTTTTCACATGTTTTCCTATCACTATTATCCAATAAAATGTCGTATACTAAATGATTTCCTTTCTTGGATAGAAAGGCAATCACAATGTAATAAGCAATCATCATCATACCCCGGGAAGAAAACTCTTCATGGTTGTGGGGAAAGGAGGATGGAAACACAAAACAGGTGCTTGGTTGTGTCATCCTACTTGCTCATTGAGTGACTTCAGTATTCAAATTACATTGACATTTTCTTTTGTAAAGCAAAACCATATTTTGATCCAAAATTTGATGTATTCACTTTGTGCAGTGTTGCTATGTAGAAATCTTTGTATAAATGGACTTTCTCTTCTTTTTTCCCCCAGTTATGAAATAACATAAGTTAGTTTTGTAGCATTATTGATCGACTTGGAGGTTTTAGCCCTCCTGAGATGTAACTGAGTTCCAAGAAGTCCCCAAATCCCCTTGCTTCATGTCCTAATGCATTCTTAACGATTGAATCGTGTGAGAATCTTGAAGCATAATGTAATTAATGATTAGGTGTGCATTGAGACCTGAGGACACAGGAATTTAAGAATAGATCCATACCATTGACTGAGTTGATAAATATGGAAGTTTAAAAAGGTAGGTGGTCCATAATTATCCAGAATGAATCTACTGCATATCTTGGCCTTTTGTCTATCAACAATTTGGTGTCAACTAGCAACCTAATTGGCATTTCTGTTGATCCAATCCAAGTAAATGGAGGACCCTACCAACCTGAAATATATTCTCTTTCTCCACTTCTTACCTATGGAAGGTTCATTCTATTGCTGTTATGACACAGCATTCGATTGCTGTTACGTGTACGCTGATGGAGTGCCTTGTGTGTACGGTTTTGGCAAAGAGGCCGGTTCAGCCGTGCATTCAAGCAAGGCAAGTGAGGAAAGTTGTTTTGGAGCGTTCTGACTGACTTGTGCGCAAAAAATTACCCAGTTTTAATAATTAGAGTTTGAGGAACTTCATTTTGAAGTGTTCTGACTAATTTGGTGCATGTTGAAAATCATTATTTTATCTGGTTTTAATAATTAGGCTATAAATACTTGGTGCGTCCTAGGTTTATTTGAAGGCTATATCTATAAATACTTCATTGTGATTCTATTGAGATACGGATATTTGAGACCAATAGAGAGAATTTGTAATCTATCTAATCAGAGATGTAGCCTTTCTTTTTAGAGCACTCAAGTCAGATGTCTATTTCTGAAACTTTTAGGTTAATAGGCCCAAACTTAAATCTTTTTAGGCCGAAAAATACTTGTTTCATCTATTTGTTCAAAGAATAGTGCTAGACTCTGGGTGCCGTACTTTTTTTGAGTCTAAGGCATTGTTTCCGACACCAATTTGCTTTGACTAACAAAGAGTCGCCACTTAATTTTTAAAGGAGAATTAAGAAACATTTAACGATGAAACTAAACTAAGGCCTAGTCCGTCATAATCGAGAGAATTTCGGGTTCGAAAGCTTAGATACAAAAAGGGAATGCCATTTACATGAAAACACTCCTTTTTGTTCAATCCGAAAATTGGCCTCTACTTACTTTCTATTTTATAATTTTAGTGGTTAGTTATTCATACAAATTCATTTTTAGACCTAAAATCCTTAACTAATCTAAACTATGTGATTTAAAGAAAAATGAATACAATTCATTTAGATTTGGAGGAATAAACCCATATTTTCAAGAGAATAATGATTTTTCCAATAAAAAATGGATTTTATCAATCCATGACTATAAACCCAATTTAAAATTAACAATATTTATAAAACATCCAAAACATACAATTTTGCACATAAAGAACATATAGACTTTGATTATTTAAAGGGCAATGCAACAAGGACACGCACATGTTATGGAGATTAAGAGGACTTACCTGGTTGCCCACTTTCAGAATCTTACACGCAATACATAAATTAAATCTGACCCTAATATGCAACCAATACATACAAGAATGATCCTAGGCTGGTTTGAGACCACTAGTATGATGAATATGCATAAAATACAACTAACACATAAAAAGGCAAAAATACTAAAAAACTGCATGAAGATCAAATCGGGCCATGCATGATTATTATATGACTAAAACATGTTGTTTTGATTAAAAGGAAGAAAACATGCAAAAATATAAGAAAACTTGATGAAATATGCAAACTACATGATAAAATGATAAAGTAACACCCTAAATATGACTAACTATTAAAAATATAGATAAAAAAAGTACTGAAATAACAAAAAGATGAGTTGTTATCTGTTGTTTTAATGAAAGCACAAGAAAGAGCGAGAAATCTTTGTTTTCTTACTTGGAAGCCTTCCTCAAGCTTTGATTATGACTTAATTCGAGTTCTTCAAGCCTTAAGATGGTTTTAGAGACTTGGAGTTGCTATGTGGTAGGGTATTTTCGGAGTTAAGGGGAAAGGGAGAGAAGATGTGTGGTGTTTGGTTCTAAAACTTCTAAAAAATGTCTCAAGTACTTAATCTCCTCCAAAGAGAGGTGGAGGGGTTCTATTTATAGAGCTTGGGGGAGGCTCTGAAACCCTTCTAGGGTTTTATTGCTTCCCCTTCCGCCATTTCCTCAAAAAATGTGCTAAGATTAAGTTTCCATACCTAACTTTACGATGCTTCGATGTGCGCACACGCTAGTCTCGTGCTCATGCCCAGTCAACGTACACACACACCAATCTTGTGCGCATGTACAACTAACTTGCGCATACACCAATTCTCTTGGTACACGTGCCATGCATGCATGTACAAGTGTGGAGTCCTATGCCTTTGGCTTGCTTGCGGCACAAGTAAACCCGAATTGCATTATGATCAATATTTTTGATAAAATCGGCTACTAATTTTGAAAAATATGATTGATTGAAGCATAATCGGACTTCCCTCTCTTTCTCGGAAATAAAAAGTTAGTTTTCGACCAAGAATGGGTTCAAGGATAAACGGTCATTTTTGCAAAAACTGAGTTTTGGCCAAAACAAGTTTACACAATAACTCCAAACATTCTTTAAATATTCTGAAGATAAAGTAAATACCATTTTATCATCGGGGGGCTCGCAAACGCACGGAATCTTAGGATCAGTCAAAATGAGATGTCTATATAGACCCACAAATTGGGCCTCTAAATTTATTCACAGTGATGTGGCAAGAGAGATAGGTCCCATACAATTGAGTATGTGACAAATCAAAATTGACGTGTATCATGTCACATCATTGTGGATCAAATTGTGAGAAATTTTTTGTGAATCTTAAACATTTTCCTTGTTCAAATGTCATTTACTTATAGTGTCACCTATCTATTTACCTATTTATTTAATGTTACCTATATGTTCACCCCCACCCAATAACTTTTTCCGGTGCCTATAATTTTTCTCGTTACTTTTAAACTTTAAACCAAATAACATATGTTCATATAAGAATAGACTTTTCACCAATTAAGAGAATTTTTATTTTATTTTGTGTGTGTATATTGATCTACTTCTCCATTCTACCCGCAAGTCCACGTTATTTGGAGGTTACCTCACCGCGTGGGATAATTTCTGGAGTTTAGGATTCATATGGAATCTAGAAGTCCTCTTGTAATGCATATATATCATATGATGTATCTTTATTAATAATGATGCTTTTTTTTTTTTTTTTTTTTTTTTTTGATACCCAGAACACTTCCAAGGTAGGATTTTTAGGATCCACCTTTACAAGCCAAACTGGAAAAAACTAGCCGATCCACCCAAACCGTCAGACTTCTACTTGAGTAGTGGGAGATTCGAACCTGATCAATAAGGAGAGGAGCATACTCCTTTACCAACTAGGATAGCCCTGCTGACATTAATAATGATGTTTATTGACAGAAAACATCCTTTCTGGTCCATCAAAGAATAATAATATATACGACACTTCTGTCAATTCACGACAATTCGCTTGAGAAAAAGTTAGGCTTGGACCGACAGCAACCTTTTTTTCAAAAAGTAAAATCAAAGGATTAAATAAATGTAGGAATTGATTATTATATTATTTCTCTTATTTAGTATTTTTGTTTGGGAATTTACAATTGAGTGGGTATTTCATGTTTTTTTTTTTTTTTTTACAGAGATAAAAATATATATAATTTTAATTATTAATATTAATTTTTAAAATTACACTGAGTTGTAATTTTTCCGTTTCATTTTCTCATACTTTTCGAATATATGATGCCATTTTTGCATTCTCAAAAAGAAAAGCAAGTAAGTTGTGTGTGTGTGTGTGTGTGTGTGTGTAAAAAAAGTCTACGAAAGTTTTGTAGGAGGCCGAAGATCCTTCATATGTGCTGGCATTCGTAGCATGGAGGAATTATTCATGTCTTTCAAGAATTTTAATTAGGTTATGTATCTTTTTAATTGTATTAATTATTTTATAAAATACATAAAGAAAAAAAAAGAAAAAGTAATGGGTATATAACCAATAGAATTATAAAGGTATGTCACGTAAGATATATTCACGAGTTGGCTCGGCTCATTAAGGGTTCGGCTCGTTTAGTAAATAAGCCGAACTCAAGTTCGAATAAGTTCGACTCGTCAAGCTCGATTTGTTTATCTTTATTTAAATTATTTAATAAATATATATATATATATATATATATTAAATAATATATAAATAATAACATAAATACATAATTTATGAATTAAATAATACAAATAATAATTTTTGTAAATATAACTTTATTAAATAATATAAATATAACAAATCTTAACGGGTCGAACTAAATTCGAACACGATTAGTTATTGAGCCGAACTTGAGCTCATAAACGAGCTCGATAAGTAAACGAGCCGAGTTCGATCTCAGCAAACATCTGAATTCATCAATTTCTAATAGGCGAATTACTATATTTGATTTTGTTGTTTTAATCATGCATGAGCATGCTATAAAAATCAATCGGTTGATCTTTTACGAATTAAAAAAAAAAAAAAAAAAAAACTAGGATTATTTTTTGACAATTTTTTTCTAAGTATTTTATTCCATATCTAATATCTTTTTTTTTTTTTTTTTTATAGTATTTCATTAGGTTTTATTTAATATAATGTGACTAAGGCCTTGTTTGTCATAATCTAAAAAGTCAAAAAGTCAAAAAGTCACTATCTTATTTAAGTCATATCATCTTATTTAAGTTATATCACCTCTCTACCACATCGCTTCAAACCCAACCCATACCCAACCCATATTTTATAAAAAATCAAAAAGTGTACTTATTTAGATCATACCAAACCACCCCTAAATCAACCTTTTATTTTTTTGCATATGTTTTTATTTTGAAATTAATACACAATAAAAAATAACAATAGTCCCTCATTAATGCAGAAAGTCTCTCCCTCATTCTAAGGAGAAAATATTTCTCTTATTCTATAGAGAAAACCCTCATTTTAAGGAAAAAATCTCTCCCTTATTCTATAGAGAAAATCTCAAATTATAAATATTTAATTTTTTTATAATGTAAAATTTTTAAATATAACGCAACAAAAAATCTAAACGAAAATCAAAATACAATGTGAATGTTTACTGTAAACAATAAATATACAACTAACTTTTGAAAAAACAAAACACATACTAAAATACAATGTGAATGTTCACAATAAACAACAAATATACAACTAACATTCGAAAAAATAAAATTATATCAAAATACAATTTGAATGTTTACAGTTTAAAATAAACATACAACTAGCCTTAAAAAAAAAAAAAGCTCATATCAATGTGAACATTTACACTGTAATGTGAAAACATAAAACTAACTTAAAAAAAAATAAAAAAAAAAGTAAAAATTGACTATTTTGATTATTCAATGGTAACAAAAATAATTGTTCAACTAACAAGTATAGTAACAAAAACAACAAACATACAACTAACTTTCAAAAAATACAAACTCATACCAAAATACAATGTGAATATTCACAATTTACAATTAACATATAACTAGTCTTAAAAAAAATAAACTCATATTGAACATTTACACTGTAACGTGAAAATATAAAACAAAATTGAAAAAAAAGTGAAAATCGACTATTTCAATTGTTCAATGGTAACAAAAATGATTGTTCAACCAACAACTATAGTAATAAAAATAACAAACATACAATTAACTTTCGAATTTTTTTATAAAAAAACTTATACAAAAATACAATGTGAATGTTCACAATTTACATTAACATATAGTTATCCTTAAAAAAAATTAAATTCATACCAATGTGAACATTTACACTGTAACATGAAAATATGAAACAAAATTGAAAGAAAAAAAATCGACTATTCCAATTGTTTAATGGCAACAAAAAAAGATTATTCAAATAACAAGTATAGTAACAAATAATATACAAAAAATTATCAAATAATATATAAAAAATTATCAAATAATTTATATATATTGATGCACCTTAAAAAATATGTATATAATCAATGCGTGTATAATACAAGTAAATAAAGTGCACAATATCGGTGACTATACAAATTGACGAAGATATTACGGTTTATGTGTAACAGTGGCAAAAAAATGATTGTTCATCGCTAGTTTATCAGCATCTCTGTTGCAAATCCATCTTCATCTCTATTATCGGTTCACAACTAACCTTCTCTTCCAAATATTCTTTTATGGTAGGACTTTAATGCAAAGTAATGGTGAAGGAACATTCCCATTAAGTAAATTGCTCACATTGATGTAAAGAAAATACTAAGAATAATGATTTTTCATGTTCTATGTACAATGATTTATATATATCACAAATAAAATATATCTCATAATTGATATTCTCTCTCTTAGATATGGTATATATATATATATATATATAATGTACATATATTATAATAAAAGTCTTAGGCCCATTTGTTTTGAGGTGTAAAGGATGGAATGTGATTAGGATGGAGGTGAGGCTATTTAGTATTGTGTTTATTTGTAGAGTTGGGGAAGGGATTAGACTGGAGGAGGGAATTAAGATGGAGGTTGGAGGGAGATTGGGATGGAAAAGGTGCAGGTGGTATTAGAAAAATAGTGAGTGGATTATAAATTTTTTATTTTTCTTATTTTTTACATATTGGGAATTTTTTTGTTGAACCTTAATATTTAATTTTTTATTTGTTTTATTATTTTATATAAAATAATTTAACAATTCCTACACTAACAACTACTATCAAAATAAACACAATCACTATCAATCCCCTCACTAAATCCCTTCCATTCTATCTCTGAAAACAAATAGGGCCTAATGGTAAAATAGTTTACACAATAATTTTAATGGGAGAAAAAGGACCTATTGAATATAAGTTTAAATATATAAAACTTGATGGAATATTACAAAACTTTACAAATTTATTGAGTTATAAGTCTACTAAATGGAATTTATATATATATATAAATCTCCCCAAAAAAAAAAAAAAACATGTAAATAAAGAGAAAAAGAAAATTAAAGAAATTATAAATTTTAAAATAAGAAAGTGAGAGTTGCAGAATAATTTGTGCATAAAAAACTCCTAGTTATATATTTTACGGATGCCTCTAAATGCGCCCCAGAAATATTATTGGACATCCCAATTTTTTTTTTCAATACCATCACCTTATTTGATTCCAGAAGTTTGAATCTAAATTTTTGAAAATTGAGTTTTTTAATTTTTTTTTATTTTGAGTAAATTTTTTTAATATCTAAGCAAATTTTTTACTTTTTAGATGCATATCACCTAGATTTACCTAAAAAGTAAAATATTTATATAAAAAAAATATTTAAAAAATTAATATATATACAAGAATACAAAAATGTGTTGAATTTTTATATTTTTTCTTTGCATTTTTGGTAATTAATAAAATTTTTAAAGATTTTTTCCACAAATATTATATTTTTTAAATATATTTAAATGTATTTAAAAACTAAAAATTTTCTTGAAATATTAAAAACAATTTTGTAAAATAAAAAAATACGAAAAACAAAATATTCAATTTTCTAAAAAATAAATTCAAAACTTTGGAACCAAAGACAAAATCCTAACCTCCTATTTCATTCTATATGTTGTTCGTACCCTTTCAGCTTGTAACAACCTAGATTTTTAATTATTCTGTACAATTTATATTAATATTATTTAATCTCAGTTTGGAAAATATATAATTTATTATATATTATTATACGTAATTTTGTAAAATAATATAATTAGTAAAAGTTTAGGGGTCAAAATATAAATAATAATAATAATATAGAATAATAATAATAATAATAATAATAGGTATGGTAGTAAAATAAATAATTAATTTACTATTGGTATACGATAAAGTATAATTTAATTAGGAATTAATTTATTTATATAATTATATTAAAATATTGGGTCAAATGATAATTATTTTAAATATTTATATAAGATAAGAACGAATTATGAAATTAACTATCGAATCTAGGAGAGAGGGATGGCCTGGCCATGTGTTGGCCAACCAATGGCCTCACCTCCTTATAAATAGGGAGGTGATTCGGTTGGGTGAAGAAAGAAAAAGAAAGAAAAGGAAAGAAGAAAGAAAGAAAGGAGAAAGAAAAGAGAGGAAAGAAGGAAATAATGGTGGAAGCTAAAAAGGTCTTTAATAGTGAAAATAAAGAGTAAGGTATTAAAATTAAGGTGAATTATATTATACCTTGAGGTACCAAAATATATTTTACGTATATTTTGAGTTACCATATTTATCTTATACAAGTTATGTTTTATAAACTATTATAAATTATATAAACATTTCAGTTACGTAGTTTTATTTCTGAACCCTATTTGCTTAAAAAAAATCATGGATATGTTTGTTTATATTTTAAAGAATATTTGACTATGACCTTATATACAATTATGTTTTGTAAATACCACCACGGGAGTCTCATGCCTTGGGGGACTTAAATAACCATTGGCTTCTGTTTGGTTACTTTGTAGCCCTCTGATCCATTGACCTCTGTTCTGTGTGGAGCAAAGTGCTGTGCAGAGCTAAGTGGTACACTATTGTGGGAGCCACCTCTAGAATCCGTATGAGCCACCTCTTGAATCTGTACCTCTGTTCTGTGCGGAGCTAAGTGCTACACTATTGTGGGAGCCACCTCTTGAATCTATATTTCTGTTCTGACTGTCACTCCTGAGACCTCTGCTCTGTTCTGTTCTATACCATGATTATGGTCATTTACTTACATAATTTCTATATTTCAGTTTCTGCCTATTTAAATGATTTTGTTTACCAAAGTACCGTGGTTATGCATGGTATTTATTTACATAATCTCAGTTTTACTATTAAAGGATATTTGTTCCGACTAAGTTATAAATGTTTTGGCCTAATTAACTATTCATGGTTATTTCGTGGTCCCTTATTACTCTTGGTATAATATTTCTCATCTGCCATGTGCTCATAGCTGTTTACCAATTTTCAGGAAACAATGCAATTCAGAAATAGCTTTTGGAAAGTCTTAGACGCGGGGCTGAGGAATAGACACACACAACACTTTATGATCTTTTTCTATGTAAATATCGACCTTTTTGGTCAATATATTTTGTAATAAAATAGAAGCTTCGATGATTATTTTGGTACCCACATTTAAACATTACTTCCGCTCGCATTTATTGATTTATTTAAAAATTGGCTGTAGGTAACTTCAGTTACTGGCCATCACGATACTTAACCTTTAGGTACGGGGAGCAGGTCGTGACACAGCCACTACAAAGGTTTCAAAAAGCGGTGCTACATAAGGTTACGGTGGTAAACATTATTCGTTACACCCGCTTTTGCGGTGTGATAGAAATTCGCATGTGTAATGACCAGAGTCACTAGAAAAGCTATGCAGATACACGGAGACGAGACTTAGAATTTCAAGTGGGCGATCATGTGTTCTTAAAGATCTCACTAACGAGAGGGGTTATCCGATTTGGAAAACGAGGAAAGTTAAACCCACGTTACATTTGCCTATTCGAGATACTCGAAAGGATTGGTCTTGTGGCATATTGCCTTGCGCTTCCATCTGAACTGTCCAATGTCCATAATGTGTTTCACGTTTCGATGCTTCGACAGTATCTTCAGGATCCAAAGCATGTTGTCGATTATGAGAAGTTGGAAGTGCAAGAAGACCTCTCTTATGAAGAACAACTTATACAAATTCTTGATCACCGTAACTAGGTCCTCCGAAATAAGACTATATCTCTCGTAAAAGTCTTATGGAGAAACCATCATGTCGAAGAAGAGCAACGTGGGAAACTAAAAGTCAAATGCGAGCCAAATACCCACACCTCTTCGAAAACCAAGGTACGTCAAGTTTGGGGACAAACTTCTTTTAAGGAGAGGAGAAATGTGACACCCAAATTTTCTTTTTTAAAAATATTGCAATAAATAGAACTCCAAACAAATAAATAATAATAATAATAATAATAATAATAATAATATAATAATAATAATAAATAAATAGGAAATTGGAAATTTATCAATTAAATTGATTGTGAGACACCACACGTTAAATATTTTAGTAAGTGATAAGTGATATTTTATAATTGGGTGGTGAGATTTATAGACGTGAACCTAACGTATAATCATAAAAAAATTTAGGACTTATAAAAGGAATCATAACCTTTAGATTTGATTTTTGAAAAAAAAAAAAAGGGAGGTGATTTCTCGCCATCCTAAGGCATAGGATGGTGACTAAGCGTCTTGGCCACGTACAAGGCATGCAAGATGCCACCTATTGGACAGCTGGCCAAACCAAAGCCCACCTGCTTGGTATAAGCCATGCAACATGGCTATAAATGGGAGATGTGAGCATCCAAGTAAGGAAACACATTGAGAGAATAAGAGAATATTCGAGCAAGAAACGGGGAGCAAGTTTAGACGAATTTAGGAGTAATTTTAAGGTGAGTTTTATTATATCTTGAGTTATTATAATGTGTTTTTTACATGTTTTAAGTTATCATAATATATTTTACGAATATTTTAAGTTACCACAATTTATTTTATATAATTTATGTTTTATGGTTAGGTTAATGTTTCAATTATGTGGATTATTTTTCTGAACTCTAATTGCTTAAATTAAAACCCATGAATATGTTTGTTTAAATTTTAGAAATTATTTGACAATGACCTTGTAAATAATTAGTTTCTGTAAGTACCACCACGGGAGTCCCATGCCTTGGGGGACTTAAATAATCATAGGCTCTTGTTTGACCACTTTGTGGTCCCCTGTTGTCATGGATCCATTGACCCCTGTTCTGATTGTCACTTTAGTGACCCCTGTTCTGTTCTGTTCTGTACCGTGGTTATAGTTATTTATTTCAGTTTTTGCCACCTAATTAATTTGTATATTCAACTCAAATCATGTTAATGTTTTAAATAACTATCCATGGCTATTTTGTGCCCCTATACTCACAGTATAATATTTCTCACTCTGCTATGGTGCTTATAGCTGCTACTCCTTTCAGGTGACGAGGTTTAGCGGGATCAAGATGGAAAATAAATCGTTGCGTTGTTTTTTTTTAAATCCTTTTTTTATTTCTATCTGTTTTTTTTTTTTTTGAACTCTTGTAATACAATAAAGTTCAAATGACTATATTTTGTTTCCTTTTAAATAAGCAGTTGGTACCCAATTATTTTATTTTAATTTATTTAATTTATCCGCTTGTGCTCCGACTACAGAATTATCCGAATTATTTTATTTTTATCTTGTTACGACGCCGAGCCTTTGGGTACCGGGTTTGGGTCGTGACAAAAGTCCGCTCCCCGTACCCAAGGGTTAAGTATCGTGATAGCCAATAACCGAAGTTACCTCCGGCCAAATCTTTAAACAATTACTAAATGCGAGCGGAAAAATATTTAAGTGAGGGTACTAAAATAATCATCGGAGCTTCTATTTAATTATATTGTTAGAGCTGAACTATGTCTACAAAGTGCTTTATGCCTACCCCACACACTGGTCTTGACATGTCACCTGAAAGTGGTAAACAACTATAAGCACATGGCAGAGTGAGAAATATTATATTAAGAGCATAAGGGCATAATATTCACCATGAATAATTATTGACTAAACAGAGCTTGATATTAAAATACAGAATATATACCATACAGAAATCATTTGACATATACTACATAAATTATGTAAATAACTATAACCACGGTACGAAACAGAACAGGGGTCACCAGAGTGACAATCAGAACAGGGGTCAATGGATCTATGACAAACAGGAGACCACAAAGTGGTCAAGCATGGGTCAATGGTTATTTAAGTCCCCCAAGGCGTGGGACTCCCGTTGTGGTACTTACAAAACATAATTGTTTATAAGGTTATAGCCAAATATTCTTTAAAATATAAACAAACATATCCATGAGTTTCCTTTTAACAAGTAGGGTTCATAAATTAAACCACGTAACTGAAATATTTATATAGTTTATAATAACTTATAAAACATAACTTGCATAAAATAAACATGGTAAACCAAAACATACGTAAAATACATTTTGATAACTCAAGTAACTCACCTTAATTTTAATATCTCACTCTTTCTTTCTACTACCAAAGACCCTTTCAGCTTCTATTATTTTTTCTTCTCTTTTCTTCCTTTCTTTCTCTCCCTCTTTATTTCTTTCTTTTCTTTTCCTTTCCTGCTTATCTTCTGAGCACATTCTCTCCTTATGTATAGAAAGGTGTAACGCCCTCAAAATAAACCCAAATAAATAATATAAACATGCATATTATTTAAACAATATTAAATCCATCCATCATAGATTATGAAAAAACATCAAAATAAATGCCCTACGGGCTTACATCTTGCCAAGCCAACACTTGGACACAAATTCATGAGTTCTAACTCAAACAAATAAAGCCCTAGGCTTGAATGTTTACATTATTCAAATAAAACGACTAAAACAAATAAAACAAGTCTTCAAGTCCAAATCCTCACAAGCTAAGTCCTTGGAGGTAGTGAACCCCTGAACCTGAAAATAAAGTTCCCATATAGGGTGAGCCACAGCCCAGTAAAGAAATACTAAACCAAGCATAAGAATTAACTAAAGCAGTAGCAGCTGATACATGGTTAACACAAAATAATCCATTTACAATTTCATGACACAAATGTCTACATTGCCTATGACACTTTGTCTATGGCATAATTCACCTTCCAATTATGGCTCAGAACCTGACCCAAATAACTCAACGGGGATTTCATCTCTTATTAACAATCTTTCCAATTCAACAGGGATAACAAATCAAGTTAAACCTCTCATATAGCATAACAAATACACAAGTTGGTATTGCATCAATCACAATCAAATTCACTTCCATACTTCCCAACTGATACACATTTTGGTGATGTATCATATCATAGCATATGAGTATTGCATCATCACAATCAAATACTTCCCAACTGATACACATTTTGGTGATGTATCATATCAAATGCTAGCTGTATCTCTGCTATAGGCGCGCATATAAGCAGCAACCCTGGGTTCATCACCTATCTTCCCATAATCATTAACCGGTTTAGAGGTACATCCCCCATCTTCCCCTAAACCGTGGAGTACATCACCTATCTCCTCCCATACACAAGTAAGGCATATAAACATAAAGTCATATACACAATCCATCAATACATAACTTTTAACGTATTATTCCAACCTTTATACTCAACAACTTAATCAAGTGATTAATTTCAATTTTGCCTAATCCACATGCAATGTCTACAACAATCATGACTATCCTCCACCGATAGCCCAAAACAGTTATTTTAAGCAAGAAATAAATACACAACACATGTAATTTCAATGGGTGGTTAAATTATCCAACTACATCATCAGTCTCATAATCCCCCAATTTCATGAATTAAACCCAATTCCACATTTTTCCCAAATTAATTATACAAATTAATCTATGTCAAACCCTAGGGTTTCTCCCAAATTTACCAAACTACCCCCACATACCAAAATACCAATACTTAGGATTAAAACGTATAAATGGAGTAGGAAATCCCTACCTCGAAGCAAAGAACCCAAAAGAAGAAGACGAAGATGATAGCCCAAACTCCAAAGTGCTCCAAATCCAAGTTTGTTCAGATTAAATGAAAGCCCTCACTCTCCTCTACCTTATTTGTAAAGCAACTAGGGTAAAAACACACCCTAACTAGATCAATCCTAGGAGAGAAGGTGTTTAGAGAAGAAGAGAACGGAAGGGTTTGATCAAAAAGATGAAAAACTGCTTAAAACCTGCTGTGTTTATATACTGACAGGCTCGCTCGAGCGAAGACCTGGTCGCTCGAGCGACCAGAACAAGAAACTCGCTCGAGCGAAGAAAGCTCGCTCGAGCGACAACAACCAGCTCGCTCGAGCGAAGAAAGCTCGCTCGAGCCAAGATACACTGCTCTCAGGTCTAGTACTGGACGCAACGCTCGCTCGAGCGAAGGGCTCGCTCGAGCGAAGAACCAAAACAAGACCTCGCTCGAGCGAAGAAAGCTCGCTCGAGCGACCAAGCCAAAAACTGAACATGCAACTTGGTTTCTAAACCCAACCAACTGCAATCAACCTGCTAAAAATCCTATAACCCAAAATAAGAATTAAAGGACAACAACAACAAATATAATAATCCACGGAACATAAGTCCGGGTACAATAATCAAATGGGAAAAGACCGGGGTCGCTATAACCTCCCCCCCTTAAAAGAATTTCGTCCCCGAAATTAAGCATAAGTTTGTAAAAACAAGTTTTTCTCAATTCCCAATGATATTATAAAACAATAAAACAACTTGACCCAATACCGGTCACTTCATCTCTTATCAAGAGGCATCTCACAATATGTATAAATCAACCTATATATCAACCTGCATCAATATTATGCATTATTCCTTTCAATGTTAACAATTTCCATATCATATTCAATTTCATGATATAAACAACACATTCAACATATAAATGTTATATTCTACTTCCATTATGAGGCAAGTTTCAAAATGTTAAATGTTTTCCAACTTAAGACATATATAAAGCTCTTAAGTTCAACTATAATACATAATCTAAATACAAGATTACAAATCAATAAACATGGATGGTCCACAATTTTATAACACATTCAATATTAATGATACCCTTACATTTTTACAACACATTTAACATGTATAATGCTAAATAGATTCCCATTTTCAAGGCAAAACCCCAAAGTACTACCACAAACCATAACATGTACAATGTTCACCCAGTTCAACAATACACCAGAAGATATAACGTATGCTCAAATACCCATTAATGGATCCAGGGATTCCTGTCGGATCCAAAATTCACTCACCCCAGTGGTTCTTCCAACCCCAACATAAATTCATAACACCTTAACTAATGGCAAGGTCCGATTACGGAAGACCCATTAACAATGATAATAGTAAAACACATACTATCACTACCACGTTCTGAAACATCCACTACACCTCGACTACCAACCACACTCAAACTAGTGTTTAGCACTAAATACCCCAACAAGGGAAACGCGAAAATATTCGCACATAAGGCTTCTAGTTAGCTTCCACAAAACAAGTATATGTAACAAAGTGCTGGTAAGGAACAATATTACGGCACATTACCACCCCAAAATTGTAATGTCCAGCCAACATCGCACAGCAAACAACAAATAACTTAGGCTAGGCTGAGTCTAACTCCCCACAAATTATTTGGATTTATACAGCCACCACCAAAACATGACACTTACAACTGGCCATAGTCAAGCTCAAAGATTCCTCTCAGATTATTTTAGTTTACAAAGGGTACCCAATGAACCCCAAGTGAAACACACAAAGCCAATCCACAACACCCCCATACCCATGGTGATGACGCGATGCTCACCACAACACTTTCAAAGAAGACTCCCAAACACTTGAAATTTCCCAACAACGCACGACCTAAAGGATAACATTGCACACCCTCGTGTCTTACACCACACAAATACGAACCGAACTAGTCAAAATGATTCGAATAGGGTGGCCCACTTACTCTTCACAACCTTACCACCTCACCTGTGTTGTCACCATCCGAACTGAGCGCCGGACACTCGTGCCGAAGTGACCTAGCCTACCAAACCTCCAACCTCTCGGTTTCAGTCAAAAACCAAACCAAAACCTCACTAAGGAATTTTCTGGAATTTCCTATGATTAATTTCCTTCTATTCATCAACTAAACAGCATATACTAACCACATACTATCATGCATCGCACGGTGCAAAACTCCCTCATTTAGCGATTTCCCTCACCACCTCGACCGAACTTGGAGTAACAAAATTTGCTTACTCCTTTCCCCCCCACTAAGTTAACTAACTGGGTTCGCTACACCGAGATGTTCACTACTACCAAGTCACCGTTCGTACCGAATACAAACTAATATCGTATCTTCATCCGCTAACGACCTATAGGGTCCACCTTTCATTCCAAATCTTACTTGTCACTCACCCCGAGAGTACGATTCAGACACCCAACCCCGAGCCAAACCACTAGCCAATCTATTACTAGACAACCACCATGAACCAACCCCGACACCGTTACATATCGCCAATAAGGCTTTCAAAGCCACACCATTCAAACTTCCCAGAGGAGTAAAAGTCCTCAACCTTCTCATTAACATTTCAAACCTTTCTTCGCAAAAGACTTACCACAGTGACTCGACTCACGGGTCACACCTCAACCACGACTATACACCCAATCAACCCTTAACGTCACCTGACCTGACTAGTGCTAAAATACAAATTTATCACATTCGATCCAAATAAAGGAATCTGAAAACTTAAGACACATCAATTTTACCACTGCCCGAGATATATTACCAGCTACTCACAACATACCACTCCCAATACGACAACCACTACCTTATATAGGGACTAACATCCCCTTACTCAAAACGGCCAAACTGTACTCATGCAATCTTGACAACACTACCTACCACGAGGGTACAAGTCCAATCCTAACCAAATTATGCATTATGCTCCCCGTAGGACACCGTATTAAATACTTACTACAACTAGTATTAATTGCACCCTTCACATCCTCTCGAGTTCACCCGACAGTAGACCAACGTCTATACCACGCACAAAATTTAAATGGGTAACACCCCTGGAATCCCGCACACTCGGCAAGTAAAACAGTTCTCGCCGCAATAATGTCTGGGTTAAGACACGCAACCCTCAGTGGTTCTCAACTTATGAAAACATGGCTCTTTAGCCTTTATCTTTCCCAAATCAAGTCACCCACATAAAATGCATTAATACCAAAAATTTTATGGCCTTACAGCAGCTTATTACATTAATAAAACTGTAGAGCTATTACAATCCACCCAATCCACGGAAATTAACAAACAAAGCATATATATATATGTATATAGATAACCAAACAGTTTAGATGTTTCAACATTCCCAAAAACATAGGTTACACAACCGAACCTAATGATCACAAAACAATAATCCACTGATTACAAAACGGATTAGTCAAAACAAAATCATCCCATCGATTTTACCACCACTACTGTCCCTCGCTGGACCGTCAAAGTTGGTCATCCCCAAACACAAGATAACCTACGAGCTTACTAGCCACGGACAAGAACTACTGACGTGACCCCTCTGTCCACACCTGGAACAACTACAAACTTCCCCAACTGGGGCTTTGGAACTCGACTCTACTGAGGCCCTCGAAGTCTGGCCTGCTAGTCCCCCAAAACGATACTGCTCCTGCCCAGTCGAATGAAACTGAGCCTGACTAGGTTGCAAAACCTTTAAAGAAGCCCCCGGCTGTTTACAGAAACGTTTAAGATGACCCTGCTGTTTACACCCCCAGCAAGCAAGTGGATCCCGATTATACGACTGGTGCAAAACCTGAACTGGTGGGGATTCCAACAACTGCCTCCCCACTGTGCGCTCTGTCGATCCAAAATCTGGCTGACCAAAAGATTCTGGTGGTGCCACTACTGGTCGAACTGTCAACCCAGCCCTCTTCCTCAGTGGGCAAACCGACACCTTGTGGCCCAACAGACCACATTTAAAACAAGTGACGCCCCTCTGTTTACTTCCTCCCGAACCCAAATCCGTCACTGAAAGGGTAGTTCTAACCCGACCTCCCTGTTGCGAGTTTAAATACTTCTGCCTCTTAAAAGGCCTACCAACACCCTGAATCACAGGAGTTGCCGAGATGGCCTCCTCCCTGACCCAACCAACACTCACATTCGTGGCCCTTCCTTATTCTGCCCCATAGCTAGTACCGCTGCCTCTATATGAGTCGCAGCCTCAACAAGTACACTGTAACTCCTATGCCAAGATCCCGCAATCCTAACATGGATGTCGTCACACAACTTACTCTCAAACTCTGCACAACGCAATTCTTCCGTCTCCACTAACTCTGGAGCAAACATTGACAGGTTAGCAAACCACGCTTCAAACTGTGCCAAAGGTGTAGTACCTTGGCGTAACCCCACAAACTGTTTCCTCAATTCTTCCCGAGCGGAAGGAGGGAAATCAAAACCGCGCCCTGACATCCTATTAAAGGAAACAAAGACATTAGCACTCTAAATAATGTGCTAAAACTATAACACTCACGTCCTAATACATTGGACAACAATAAATCACACCACGTAAGCACATAATCACATAAGCACCTACGAATTTCATTCCTGGATAATGATAGTCCCGAGGCGCCACTAAAGTTCCGGTTGGAAACAACATTGATCAAGTGCCTTTCCAACAAGACTTTCAGAGACTCAAGGATCCAATCAACATCCTAGAACTACATTCCATACCCACATAATCACATAAACATGTTATCATATAAGCATGTAATCATTACACTAAGTCTCTATCAAACGAGACGAACCCATTGTGATACTAATCACTTCCCACGTACCCAAAGTATTCAAACCCGGTACGCTCTGATACCAAGTTGTAACGCCCTCAAAATTAAACCCATAAAAAAAAACATGCATTATTATTAAAAAAACATTATATTATTTAAATCATCAGAGTAATTGAAATAAAACATCAAAATAAATGCCCTACGGGCTTACATCTTGCCAAGCCAACACTTGGACACAAATTCATGAGTTCTAACTCAAACAAATAAAGCCCTAGGCTTGAATGTTTACATTATTCAAATAAAACGACTAAAACAAATAAAACAAGTCTTCAAGTCCAAATCCTCACAAGCTAAGTCCTTGGAGGTAGTGAACCACCTGAACCTGAAAATAAAGTTCCCATATAGGGTGAGCCACAGCCCAGTAAAGAAATACTAAACCAAGCATAAGAATTAACTAAAGCAGTAGCAGCTGATACATGGTTAACACAAAATAATCCATTTACAATTTCATGACACAAATGTCTACATTGCCTATGACACTTTGTCTATGGCATAATTCACCTTCCAATTATGGCTCAGAACCTGACCCAAATAACTCAACGGGGATTTCATCTCTTATTAACAATCTTTCCAATTCAACAGGGATAACAAATCAAGTTAAACCTCTCATATAGCATAACAAATACACAAGTTGGTATTGCATCAATCACAATCAAATTCACTTCCATACTTCCCAACTGATACACATTTTGGTGATGTATCATATCAAATAGATAAGCATATGAGCTATTGCATCAATCACAATCAAATTCACTTCCATACTTCCCAACTGATACACATTTTGGTGATGTATCATATCAAATAGATAAGCATATGAGCTGTATCTCTGCTATAGGCGCGCATATAAGCAGCAACCCTGGGTTCATCACCTATCTTCCCATAATCATTAACCGGTTTAGAGGTACATCCCCCATCTTCCCCTAAACCGTGGAGTACATCACCTATCTCCTCCCATACACAAGTAAGGCATATAAACATAAAGTCATATACACAATCCATCAATACATAACTTTTAACGTATTATTCCAACCTTTATACTCAACAACTTAATCAAGTGATTAATTTCAATTTTGCCTAATCCACATGCAATGTCTACAACAATCATGACTATCCTCCACCGATAGCCCAAAACAGTTATTTCTAAGCAAGAAATAAATACACAACACATGTAATTTCAATGGTGGTTAAATTATCCAACTACGTCATTCAGTCTCATAATCCCCCAATTTCATGAATTAAACCCAATTCCACATTTTTCCCAAATTAATTATACAAATTAATCTATGTCAAACCCTAGGGTTTCTCCCAAATTTACCAAATTCCTACCAACTACCCCCACATACCAAAAACCAATACTTAGGATTAAAACGTATAAATGGAGTAGGAAATCCCTACCTCGAAGCAAAGAACCAAAAGAAGAAGACGAAGATGAGCCCAAACTCCAAAGTGCTCCAAATCCAAGTTTGTTCAGATTAAATGAAAGCCCTCACTCTCCTCTACCTTATTTGTAAAGCAACTAGGGCAAAAACACCACCCTAACTAGATCAAACCTAGGAGAGAAGGTGTTTAGAGAAAGAGAGAACTCGGAAATTAGGGTTTTAGATCAAAAAGGGGCTGAAAAACTGTTTTAAAAAATACGGCTGCTGCGTATTTATACCTGACAGTCTCGCTCCGAGCGAAGACCTGGTCGCTCGAGCGACCAGACAGAAAAGCGTTCGCTCGAGCGAAGAAATGCTCGCTCGAGCGACTAACAAACCAGCTCGCTCGAGCGAAGAAAGCTCGCTCGAGCCCACAAATACTGCTTTCAGGTCTAAGTACTGGACGCGAAGCTCGCTCGAGCGAAGGGACCCTGGCTCGAGCGAAGGACCAAAATCAAAGACCTCGTCGAGCGAAGAAGAGCTCGCTCGAGCGACCAACCCCAAAAACTGAACATGAACTCTTGGTTTCAAACCCAACCAACTGTAAACAACCCTGCCCAATAAATCCTATAACTCAAAACTGAAGATTAAAGGACAACAACAACAACAATATGATAATATAATCTACGGAACATAAGTCCGGATACAATAATCAAATGGGAAAAAAAACCGGGGTCGCTAATAAAAGGAGCCGTGGGCACCGAGCCACGACTGCCACGTGTCTAAATCCTATTCACTTATCATTAATTTATTTTTATCCCAAATATTTAACTTTAGAATAATTTTACTGTGGCCCAAATTTTAATATAACTATATAAATAAATTAATTAAATTACATTATATCATATACCAACAGAAAATTGATTAATTATTTTACTACACACAATTATTTTATATTATTATTATTTATTTATTTATTTATACTTTGACCCCTAAATTTTTAATAATATTACACATAATAAATATCATAAATTATATTTTTCCCTAACTATGATTAAATAATATTAGTATAATTCTATAGAATAATTAAAAATCTGGATTGTTACAATCTTTCTCCTTTTAAAAATTTCGTCCTCGAAATTTGTTATATGTGCAAACTATCCGCTGCACACTCTGATAAATATATATTAGATGATTAATCTGATAGAAAATACTATCTCAAAAAAACTTTGCCAAAAACAACTCACTGTCTAGTTGTCAAAAATTAGTTTGGGCCAAAATGAGAAATAATGGGTGGTTTTAAAAACCTTTCATTCGTTTTGTTTACTATAAAAATAAATAAAAATAAATAAATAAAATGAGAACATAATGACAGAATCATATGCAAGAGTTAAAAAAATTTGAGATGAACTTTTCATTGATAGTTTCAAAATTAGTATCTTTATAATTTGAAAATATCAAATAATTTTTTTTAAGATTTTTTTTTTGAATACTGAACTGAAAATTATATGTATCTAATTATATTATAATTTTGGTGGATCTTGAGCCCAACATCCTTTGTTTCTTTTCCTTCTTTTGCTATAACAAATATAAAACTATATCTATTGTCCTTCACAAATTATGCAAAAAAAAAAAAAAAAAATTAACATATATATAAAATTATAATATAATTAAATCAACTAACAAATATATATTTAGGTACTAATTACCCGCTATCCTATTTCTTAAATGTGCTTGTGTCCTATGCTCCAATGATATATATATATTTTTTTTATAAACCATTGTTCTGATACCACTTGTCACAACCTGCTCCCCGTACCCAAGGGTTAAGTATCGTGATGGCCAGTAACCGAAATTACCTCCGGCCAAATCTTTAAACAATTACCAAATGCGAGCGGAAAAATATTTAAGTGAGGGTACTAAAATAATCATTGGAGCTTCTATTTAATTATATTGTTAAAGCTGAACTATGTCTACAAAGTGCTTTGTGCCTACCCCACACGCTGGTCCTGACATGTCACCTGAAAGTGGTAAACAACTATAAGCACATGGCAGAGTGAGAAATATTATACTAAGAACATAAGGGCAAAAATTCACCATGGATACTTATTGGCTAAAACAGAGCTTATATTAAAATACAGAATATATACCATACATAAATCATTGACATAAATTACGTAAATAATTATAACCACGGTACGGAACAGAACAGGAGTCATCAGAGTGACAATCAGAACAGGGGTCAATGGATCTATGACAAACAGAGGACCACAAAGTGGTCAAACAGGGGCCAATGGTTATTTAAGTCCCCCAAGGCGTGGGACTCCTGTGATGGTACTTACAAAACATAATTGTTTATAAGGTTATAACCAAATATTTTTTAAAATGTAAACAAATATATCCATGGGTTTCTTTTTAACAAGTAGGGTTCATAAATTAAACCACGTACCTAAAATATTTATATAGTTTATAATAACTTATAAAGCATAACTTGCATAAAATAAACATGGTAAGTCAAAATATACGTAAAATATATTTTGGGATCTTAAGGTATAATATAACTCACCTTAACTTTAATATCTCACTCTTTCTTTCCACCACCAAAGACCCTTTCAGCTTCTATTATTTTTTCCTCTCTTTTCTTCTTTTCTTTCTCTCTCTCTTTCTTTCTTTCTCTCATTTTCTTTCTTTTCTTTTCCTTTCCTGCTTACCTTCTGAGCAGATTCTCTCCTTATATATAGAAAGGAGCTGTGGGCACCCAGCCACGACTGCCACGTGTTTAAATCCCATTCACTTATCATTAATTTATTTTTATCCAAAATATTTAACTTTAGAATCATTTTACTGTGATCCAAATTTTAATAAACTATATAAATAAATTAATTAAATTACATTCTATCATATACCAACAGAAAATTAATTAATTATTTACTACCACACTAATTATTATTTATATTATTATTATTATTATTATTATTATTATTATTATTATATTTATACTTTGACCCCTAAATTTTTAATAATATTACACATAATAATATATCATCAATTATATATTTTCCCTAACTGTGATTAAATATATTAGTATAAATTCTACAGAATAATTAAAAATCTGAATTGTTACAATCTTTCCTCCTTTTAAAATTTCGTCCTCAAAATTTGTTATGTGCAAAACTATCCGCTGCGCACTCTGATAAATATAATAGATGATTAATCTGATAGAAAATACTTCCTCAAAAAAAATTTACCAAAAATAACTCACTGTCTGGTTGTCAAAAATTAGTTTGGGCCAAAATGAAAAATAATGGGTGATTTTTAAAAACCTTTCATTCGTTTTGTTTACTATAAAAATAAATAAATAAAATGAGAACATAATGACAGAATCATATGCAAGAGTTAAAAAAAATTTGAGGTGAGTTTTTCATTGATAGTTTCAAAATTAGTATCTTTATAATTTGAAAATATCGAAATAAGTTTTTTAAAATTTTTTTTTTGAATACTGAACTGAAATTTTACATGTATTTAATTATATTATAATTTTGGTAGATCTTTGAGCCCAACATTTTTTGTTTCTTTTCCTTCTTTTACTATAACAAATATAAACTATATCTATTATCCTTCACAAATTATGCAACAAAAAAAAAAAAAAATTTAACATCTATATATAAAATTATAATATAATTAAATCGACTAACAAAATATAATATTTAGGTACTAATTACCCGCTATCCTATTCTTAAATGTGCTTCTGTCCTATGCTCCAATGATGGATTTTTTTTTTTTTTAATAAACCATTGTTCTGATACCACTTGTCATGACCCGCTCTCCGTACCCAAGGGTTAAGTATCGTGATGGCCAGTAACCGAAATTACCTCCGGCCAAATCTTTAAACAATTACCAAATGCGAGCGGAAAAATATTTAAGTGAGGGTAATAAAATAATCATTGGAGCTTCTATTTAATTATATTGTTAGAGCTGAACTATGTCTACAAAGTGCTTTGTGCCTACCCCACACGCTGGTCCTGACATGTCACCTGAAAGTGGTAAACAACTATAAGCACATGGCAGAGTGACAAATATTATACTAAGAGTATAAGGGCATAAAATTCACCATGGATAATTATTGGCTAAACAGAGCTTGATTTTAAAAATATAGAATATATACCACACAGAAAATTGATTAATTATTTTACTACCACACTAATTATTATTATTATTTATTTATTTATTTATACTTTGACCCCTAAATTTTTAATAATATTACACATAATAATATATCATAAATTATATATTTTCCCTAACTGTGATTAAATAATATTAGTATAAATTCTACAGAATAATTGAAAACCTGGATTGTTACAATTTCGGTGTTACATAATGGCCGTAGCGGTATCGTAACGGCCCATTACACACCATTATACACTTTTACAATATTCTAAATAGCTTCATTTCTAAATTATAAAAATAAAAAATAAAAACTTTACAAAAAAAAAGAATGGATATTTAAGTGATCCAAACCCAAAGAAAAAACCTTGTAAGAATTTTTTTTCTTAATTTTTTTTTTAAAATTTTATTTCATATATTAGCATATTTATATATAAAATAGTGGTTGTATTTATGTGTTGCCTAAAAATGTTTTTTAAAAAAATAAACAATCAGTAGTTCAAAAAATAATCTTTGTTTAGAGCACAATTTTTATTTTTATAATCATTTTAATTTAATAATTGTAATATTTTTTATTTAGTTAGTTTAGGTATTGGTAAAAAATAATTTGTAGATATTTAAATCAATTATTTTCAAAGTTATTAACTATTGAAATAAAATGTAAAAGCTCAATTTATAGTGATTTAAAAATATGAAATATATTGAATCATAAACTAACAAAAATTGAATAAAATTTGTTTTAAATCCTAATAAATGTGATTTTGAGGGGAAAAAAAATGCATATTAGTAAAAAAAATTTTTCAAATTGTACAAAAAATAAAAAAATTCACAGTTTCCATTACCGGAACTGTTACACTACGGCCTTTACACTCCACAATTGTAACAACCCAGATTTTTAATTATTCTGTAGAATTTATACTAATATTATTTAATCTCAGTTAGGAAAATATATAATTTATTATATATTATTATGTGTAATTTTGTAAAATAATATAATTATTATGAATCTAGGGGTCAAAATAATAATAATAATAATAATGAGTGTGGTAGTAAAATAGATAATTAATTTTCTGTTGGTATATGGTAGAGTGTAATTTAATTAAGGATTAATTTATTTTTATCAAAGGAGGGAGATATAATTTTTATAAAAAATTGGGTCAAAATATAATTACCTAAACTAATAAGAATAACTATAAATCTAAATGGATTTCAATCCAGATCTTAGGTGGATTTTGTGGACACTGGAGATAAATGATAAGGCCTGCCTCCCTATAAATGGAGAGTACGCGAGATCAAAGAGGAAAGAAAAAGAAAAGAAAGAAGAGAGAAAGAAAGGAAGGAAATGAAGGAAGAAATAATGGAAGTTAAGAGAATTTTTGGTAGTGAAAAGAAAGAGTGAGGTATTTAAGTTAAGGTGAGTTATATGTATTTTGAGTCATTAAAATATATTACGTATGTTTTGACTTACCAAATCTATTTTATACAAGTATGTTTTATTAGTATATTAATAAAGTTATATTTTATAAAGATTTCAGTTACGTGATTTTATTTTTGAACCCTATTTGCTTAAAAGGAAACCCATGGATATATTTGTTTATATTTTAAAGAATATTTGATTATGACCTTATAAACAATTATGTTTTATAAGTATCACTACGAGAGTCCCAAGCCTTGGGGGACTTAAATAACCATTGGCTTCTGTTTGGTTACTTTGTGGCCCTCTGATCCATTGACTTCTGTTCTGTACGGAGCAAAGTGCTATACTATTGTGGGAGCCACTTCTAGAATTCGTACGAGCCACCTCTTGAATCCGTACCTCTGTTCTGTGCGGAGTAAAGTGCTGTGCGGAACTAAGTGCTACACTATTGTGGGAGCCACCTCTAGAATCCGTACGAGCCACCTTTTGAATCCGTACCTCTGTTCTGACTGTCACTTCTGTGACCTCTGTTCTGTTTTGTTCTGTTCTGTACCGTGGTTATGGTCATTTACTTACATAATTTCTGTATTTCAGTTTCTGCCACTTAAATGATTTGTTTACATAATCTCAGTTTTGCTACTTAAAGGATTATTTGTTCCGACTAAGTTATCTTAAATGTTTTGGGCCTAACTATTCATGGTTATTTCGTGTCCCTTATACTCTTGGTATAATATTTCTCACTCTGCCATGTGCTTATAGCTGTTTACCAATTTTCAGGAAATAATGCAGTTCAGAAATAGCTTTTGAAAGGTATTAGATGTGGGGCTGCGAAATAGATACACGCACAACACTTTTCTGATATTTTTTCTATGTAAATATCGGCCTTTTTGGTCAATAAATTTTGTAACAAAAATAGAAACTCCGATGATTATTTTGGTACTCTCATTTAAATATTACTTCCGCTCGCGTTTATTGATTTATTTAAGAATTGGCCGGAGATAATCTCAGTTACTAGCCATCACGATGCTTAACCTTTGGGTACGGGGAGCGGGTCGTGACAACAATCATAACCATGCCACCACAACCATTACGATGACCGCAACCACTTTTTGAAACCTTGGCCACCACCTTCTCTCTTTTCGACAATTGTTGCCACCACCATTTTTGCCAGTCATCTTTGATCCCTTCCATATCTCTGGTCACTTGCTCCTAACCTTTCTCCATTTCCTACACACAGTGCCGCCCATTGATTTAGGGGGTTTAAGGCGAATTTCGGAAATAAGGATCCCTCTTACATTGAAAAAAAAAAAATCATGGATAAAACGATAAGTTACAATTTTTTTATTTGTTTGTAACAACAAAAAAATTTACTTGCACATATAATCATTAAAATTATAAACAAAACAATTTAATGAAACAAATTAGGCAAAAAATTAGGAAAAAATTATTTAATTAAAACTGATAAAGACCTAGGTAAAAAAATTGGGGCAAAATTATTTATGCCACTAAAATCTAATAGATAAAGAAGGTAAAAAAAAAAAAATTAGGGAACATGTATTGTATATATTATTCTTCTTGGGCCCAAACACTTTTTTTAATATATATTTTCATTTTAATAAATATGGACTAAACTACACTTCTAAATAAATATGGGTTAAACCATATATGGATCTAATAAAATATTTTGGGGCCTTTTAAATAGATCTTAAAAAAAAATAAAAAATAAAAAATAAAAATTGGGCCTATAACATTTTACTAAATTTGAGGGTTTTATTTTTAGTCCAAAATTTTGAGACTTAAGGCACAGGCCTTATTAGCCTTAAGCCAAGGCCGGCCCTGCCTACACATACTTGCTCTCGCAATTCTCCGCCATCATAGTCTCCTACCCCGTTATCCTCTCCACCATCGTGATCCCCCTACTACCTCAACCTCTTTCTTTATGTCCTACCTTTGCAATCTTCTATCTCTATTCGTCATAATTTCTCTCTATCTCTCTTTGTTGCGGTTTTAGAAGTGGAAATGAAAAATTTGATGGAAAGGTGCTAGGGAGAGGGGTTGCAATGAAGGAAGAAAAGGTGGGTGTTCAACAAAATTCAAATTTAGATTTGAAGTGTCCTAGGAAATGGGGTGCCTAACAATTTGTGTGGAGTGCATTTGGAGCCTCTTATATTTTAATGGACATGAAGTTTTTTTATATTTTCTGGGTCGTAATTCATAAAACATTGCTGGTTTTATAGTTGTATTATAAATATTCAATTTTATAAGTATTTGCCAATCTCATGATAGGTCAGAAACACTCACTTACTTCAATCAAATTACTTTAATTTTATGAATGAAAAATATCCAACTTTCATCTTTATCAGTATTCGAACTTATTAGTTAACAAAATTATCTATAGTTTTCGATCTTATTCTGTACTATTTTTACACACACACACACACACATATATATATATATATAAAATTGAAGTTAAAATTACATACATTAAGTTTTAGTCCTACTTCTTTGAAAAAAATTTATTTAATTTATTTTTTTTCCCTTAGACTGGGCTTTGAGTGGGCCTTGAGCAGGCTGATGGGCCGGGCCAAGTTTCAAAATGACGGCTTAGGCCCAAGTCTAGGGTCCCGGACTAGGTTCAGGCTGCAAGCCCACCTCAAGCTGCGGACCATTTTTACAATCCTAAATTACACTAACCTTTCTTGAAATTTAAAGAAAATATAACAAGTTCCAAAATTTTAATATGAGTAATTTTAGAGATGTCAAAAATTCTATCAAAGTTTATATCAAATATCTCACATGGGTATGGGACCCACACAATGTGGGTCCCATGTATGTCTCACACCCATGTGAGACATTTGATAAAATTTTTGATAGAATTTTTAAGACTTCTAGCATTTTTATTTTAATATAATTACATCCATTTTCTTTAGTAGTGTTAAAGGAATCGAAATTAATGCATATAATGTAAATGCACAAAGGACAAACAAGTTAAAATAGATATTTAAAATGTAAAAGAATAGATAAATTACAAACACATCCCCTGAGATTTACTTAAATTACAAATTATCTCCTGTGGTTCTAGAAATTACATTATGCTTCCTAAGGTTTCTAATTTCATAACAAATAGGTCATTCTATTAATAAATTATCAAGTTAATTAACATTTTTTAATAATGTTAAAATTTTATTTCAATTAATGATTCAGATAATTTTATTATTGTATAGGTGAACAGTTAGAAATTTCACTTTTTTAATTAATTTTTTAAATAAAAAATTCTGACAAAGAGGTATTTATAATTTTTCAAATCACTGGGGCAATTCGTATTTTAAGCAAATCTCAAGGGGTGTATTTGTAATTTAGCCTAAAAGAAATGATAACGTTATTTTTCTATTTATATGACTAACGAATTTCAAATAAAAATAGGATTAGGTATTACATGTAATTATACTAAGCCTTTATTTGGCATGTGCTAAAATAGAACATAGTATTTTAGTATATTATTTTATTTGGGTCACAACTATCTTATTTGGATTATATCATTTCTCTATCACATCACTTCAACCCCAACCCACATTTCATATTTTTTCGTAAAAATTCAAAAAGTATACTAATCCTATACTTTCCAAATAATCCCTAAGAGCTTGTTTGGTGTATATTAAAATAGTACATTTTTTTATCTTTTTTTGGTCACAATACATTTCTGTTTTTATACACATCTTTTTATAAAAAATTAAAAAATACATTTATTTAAATCATTCCAAATAATCGATAAATTTATGGAAAATTTACCCATAAATCCTAGTTTCTGAAAAGTTGAACCATTTAGTCCTAAAAGTTTTCTTATGCTCCATTTAGTCCCATTTATACATCATCATGATGTTCATGATGTAAATGAATCTGATGTTTCATTCTATAATTTCAAAATTTATTGAAATCTGATGAACATTAGATGTGTGAAATCTAATGTTTGAAACATTCATCCTATAATTTCAAACATTATTGAAATCTGATGAACATTAGATGTTTGAAATCTAATGTTCAAAACATTAATCTGATGTTTGAAACATTGTAATGGGACCTTTCAGTCTATAAGAAAACTTTTAGGACTAAACGGTGTATAAGTTATTAATTTAGAATTTATTGGTGCATCCCCCTAAATTTATTATACTTTCTCTAGATATCAAGAAAAACTAACATAATTTATTCATGGGTAAATTACAAACACACCCCCTGAGATTTACTTAAATTGCAAATTACCCCATGTGATTCTAGAAATTATATTATGCCCTTGAAATTTCTAATTTCATAACAACTACGTCCTTTTATTAATAAATCATCAAGTTAATTAATAGTTTTTAATAATGTTAAAAGTTTATTTCAATTAATAATTCAAATAATTTTATTATTGTATAGATGAACAGTTAGAAATTTCACTTTTTCAATTAATTGTGTTAAATGAAAAATTCTGATAGGAGATATTTGTAATTTTTCAAATCACAAAAAATAATTCGTATTTTAAGCACACTTCAAGGGTATATTTATAATTTACCCTTTATTCATTAAAAAATATCATTAACACGTCATTTTCAACATGTTTTTTTTTTTAATAAAACTTTTGTTTCTTTTTTTTTTTTTTGCTGCAATATAAAACTTTTGTTTCGAAATCATTTTCAAATGTTAAATATCTTAATTCACCAAAACATGTTATAAAATTCCTTTTAGAAATTAGATTTTAAAATTAAAATGCCAACCCTAAAATTCTAATATCAGGCATGAATCAAAGGAAAAGAAGAAGAAGAAGAAGAATACACCAGAGGGGCAGTACCGTCAATTCACAAACTGAGAAGAACCTGAAGCCTTTGCGGCAGTTGGCTTGGGACTTCCGAGAGAGAGAGAGAGTGTGTAGATCAGAACAGACAATCCTAGTACCCACGTGGTTCTACTGTTCCTCCTTTCCCCAAAACTCCTTAAACCTCACATCACTACAAAATTATATATAAATCTCAGAGCTGCTCCTTCTTCTTCTTCTTCTTCTCTCTCTCTCTCTCTCTCTCTCTCACACACACACACCACACACACAGAGAGTCAGCCTTCGTCACTCTCTCTCTCTATATATAGATACATTGTGTGTGTATAGGTATGTCGCAAAATATACTGGTGACAGGGGGTGCGGGATACATAGGAAGCCACACGGTTCTTCAATTGTTGTTGGGAGGTTACAAGACTGTTGTGATCGACAGTCTCGACAATTCCTCCAATATCGCTATCAACCGCGTCGAAGAACTCGCTGGCGAATTTGGGTCTCACCTTTCGTTCCATAAGGTTCGTTCCCCTAGTCGATTTTTATCTCAATTCTCAACCTATATTTGTCTGTTTACTCTTCTCATTTTAAAAAAATTGGCCTTTTTTAGTCTTCAGTTGTTTCCAGATGATTAGGTGTTTGATGAATTGTCTCATTGGAGTGTTTCATGTTTTTCATATTGATTTTTAAGAGTTTAGATTGTGGGTATTCAATTGCTTATATGTAGCTGTTTGATGATTTGTCTCATTGTGTGTTTTATATTTTCTGTATTAATTTTTAGGGAAATTCTAACATACACAGGGTGCACCATGAACATGAACCCCTAGTTATGCTCTTCTTCTTTTTTTCTTTAGTTACAACATTATTTTAGTTGCGACATTATTTCAACTATGACTCATATTGTGTTTGGTTATAACATTTTTTTAGTCATGACTCAGAAAGTACGGACTTATGTCATTTTTTTTTTTTAGTTATAAGTTATATATTTTTTTTAGTCATAACTTAGAAATTATGTTGTTTTCTTCTTTAGTTATAGGGTGCATATGGTACACAGCTTTTAAAGGGTGTTTACCATAGCGTGTCCCTAATTTTTAACTGTTTGAGATTGTGGGTCTTCAATTGGTTATGTGTTTGTTGTGGGTTTGTTTACTTTTGGTTGAGTGTCTTGATTTGCAGTAGTTGATCAAAATATAAGTGGTTAATTTTATACCAAAAAGAGAAAAAGAAAAATAAAAAATAGAAGAGCTACTACCAACAAAATATTTAACCTAATTAGATAAATATCTCACAACTCAAGATGCTAGGTGAAACTAATAGCTAAAATAAGTGAGTTGGACAAGAAAATAGAAAAATAAAGCAAATCTATCAGCCAAGTAGCTCTGCATCAACAAAACCATCAAAGCCACTGCCATCCACAGTGGCTTTGTGTTTATGCTCATCTGTATAAGGTAAAATGCTGCCCCAAAGAGTAGCAAAATGCAATCCTTAATAAGAACTTCTCCTGAAAGGTCTCATGCTAAATATTGGCCACAGTCAGAGCGAACATCTCAAAATGGAGGAAAGTGAAACGACCCTGAAACATTCGACACCAATACACCAAAACTGGCCACAGTCTAACACTCATTCTAATTAAAAGAAGATGAAAAGACCCTGAAATATTCAACACTCATCAAGAAAAGAAGACCCAAAGGGGGAACCACACCCCCACCCGATAGCCACGGAAACCTGACACCAGCACAACTAGAGTCCAGACCACCTCAGAATATGGCACCACATCAAACTAGAGCTCTGACTACATTGCCAAATACAACCCTAGGCTTTGGGAAAACGAGGTAGAAAAAAGGTAATGGAAATCGAACCAAGGACGAATGCAGACAAGAAGCTACACCTTAAGGATACACGAAACACAGAGCAAAACAAAACCCAAAAGGGGACAAGTCAGTGGACCAGGAAACCACCATCAGATTTGGCGTAGAATGGCCACAAAACATGGTTGACAGGGGAGACAGAGGGGAAGGAGAAAAGAGGAGGGGGGAGGGGAAAGAAGAGAAAGGTGGGGAAAAGAACTCCCACAGGGAGGAGGGAAACCATCAGGGTTGGCGATGTTCACTCTCCCCTGTGGTGCTGGATCTAGGGATTTTTCTAGGGAAAGCCATGAGTGCAGAGTTAGATCTATGAATCGATCAAATCAAAGAGAAATAGATGTGGGTGTTGATTGTTGATGTTCTGTTTCTTGTTTAGTGTATGGATACTGATCACTTGTTTCTTTGTTAAAGTCGATCAATTTTTATCAATATACGTCACTGGGTTTGGAAAAGTTTTTATGCCTATGCGAGATTCTTTTTTAGTTGTGTTGATTCATGGTTATGTGAAGGAAACAAGCCACAAATATAAGCTTTTATTCACATAGACGTAGAAAAAAATACTTTCTTGATGGTGAACTTCTATCAATATAAAAATTATGAGTGAAAATAGAATTAGTCTTATTAACTGTGGCATTTAGTGATTGGATTATCCAATTGCAGGCATATATTGTCACAACCTTTAATTTACAGTTTGAGTTTTTGAATCATTCTAAACTTCCTTTATAAAATTTATGTGGACAGTATACTTTAGTGTTTATAATTCTGTTGCTCATAGCATTTGTTTTTCTAGTTGATTGCCCTAATCTCTATTATTTTGCTTTCACCTACAGATGGACCTGCGAGATAAGCCAGCACTTGATAAGCTTTTTGCTTCCATGAAGTAAGTTTTACCGTATGTTTTAATATATTATGTTTGGTACTTCTGCACTTTAAAGCTTTGCAAGGAAAGAACCTTAACTGATTAGTCTTTGTAATGAGTGTAGACTAGATAGTCTCTCGGCTGTGTTTTCCCCGCTTGACTTCCCTTAAACCTTTACTGTTCTTATTTTTATGCATCTGAATTATCTGCAACTTTCTATGTAGTTACCAACAAGGGTTGGTTCAGTTGGTAAGGCTCGTTCCCTCCGCCCATTTGGCTTAGGTTCAAGTCCCGCTGCCGACAATCCTTTGTTGGTGGGCGATATTGCGTAACGCTTTCCCTAGCCCTGGAGTGGGGTAGCCTCCCCTCCTTCTAAACTTTTTAATAAATCAAAAAAACTTTCTATGTAGTTATCTGTATCTCTCTGATTTATTTGATTTGAGCTGTCAGGATTGAGGCATTACTCTTGCTATGTAATAAATCTCATTAATTCCTTCTACAGTTTAGATTGCGAGGTCCAACATATTAATATCAGGGGATATGAGTAATGTATTTACACCATAAAAAAAACAATCTTCTATGAGCAAAATGTTTGTAAACAGCAGAAAAGCGATCTTCTATACGAACTATGTTTGTTAACATGAATAGAAAGTTGATTTTGTGGCTTATATGAAGGTTAACTATATGACATCTGACCTTTTCTCTTCCTCCTAATTTTGTTTCCACTGCAGGGTTGATGCTGTCATCCATTTTGCTGGATTAAAAGCAGTTGGTGAAAGTGTGCAGAAACCCTTGGTGTATTATAATAATAACCTTATCGGCACAATCACTTTGTTGGAAGTTATGGCTGCCCATGGATGCAAAAGGGTATTTCTCGTGTGTTTTATTTTCATATTAGAGTTCACATTGCATAGGTTCTAGTCTGATTTACTAGATGTAGATATTGATCCGCAAATAAATATTCCATCTCAGAAAGTTTGTGTCATTTTATGGCTTTGGGGCTTGATTATATTGTTTAACTGCATATCTCATCTCCTTCATGTTTTCACATAATTGTCAGTTTCTAGTTTGCCTCCCTCTTTATTTGCTTAGCTAACTGGTGAATGTGATGCAGTCTAACCGGTCACTAGCATAAATCAACTAGTTATTTAGAAAGTATTTCTGCCCCAGGGGCCGTTCGTCATTCCCTTTGCTTCCACTGTAGGTAGAGAATGGACATTTTGCTCATTTCAGAGCAGTAAGTAAAACTGTTGAATTTTCTTTAAGGTGTCTGGTACTTCTCCGGCTTAAGTAGAACTATTATAGTAAGGGAATTTGGTTACATTGTATGTATTGTAGAGCAAGTCTGGTACTTCTCTGGCTGAATAAGAACAATTGTAGTGCTGGAATTTGTTCCTTCACAGCCTTTATAAGCTGAATAAACCATACCAAACTAAACCTTGTGTCCCAATCAAGTCGGGTTGGCTACATAATTCGTTTTTTCACTATTCTGCTATGTCAAATGACTATATAAGCTGAATATGTTCGTTAATTACTATATAAGCAGAATATGTTGTTAATTACTATATAAGCTAAATAAACCATACAAAACTAAACCTTGTATCCCAATCAAGTTGGGTTGCTTTAGTTTATTCGTCTGCTGCTGAATTGTTTTTAAATCCGAATGATTATGGAAATAGAAAGAATGAAAATCAAAAATCAAAAAAAAAAAAGAAAAAAAGTTATGCATTGGCTCCTTAGTATTATAGAACTGAACTTTCATAAAAATTATTGGAATTTTGTCTTTTACTGTAAATGTGGTTTGTCAGCTTGTTCTATTGGGATAGTTCTGTGTGCTTCTCTGATATTTAAAATGTTAAGATATTCAGGCCTTAACATTGTTCCATCCATATATTTTCTATTTTGATTTCAATGACATGATTTTTTTTTTTTTTCCCGGTTGATTTAAGGCACACTGTCCATTTATTTACTTTTTCAGTTTTGATCAAATGTTCTTTGTTTCCTGGTTGAATTAATCCATTCATACTATTTTCAATTGTTCATCTTTGCATCACTGGGAAACTTCAATTTATTTAGTGTGATCATTAAAGCAACCTCATTACCTATGCAAGTAGGGATGTAATATGTTTTTATTAAACTATATGTCAAACAAAAGCCCTCCATTACCAGGTTTCTAAGTATTTCTTATTTAAGTGCAGGACTATTTTAGCACTTTAGATATGATCATTGATTAAATAAACTAACAGGACTAAGTTCTGACTGTTTCTCTAACAAATAAGTTGTCTAATTCTATGCTGTTAATATTATTTTTCAGTCTTGAGATTTCTTCACGTTGTGATTTAATTTTATCAGCTGATTTCAATTTGGGTGAGTTGACTAAAGTTGTTCCCATGATAAACTGCTGCATTTCAGCTTGTGTTTTCATCATCAGCTACAGTTTATGGTTGGCCAAAGGTGGTACCGTGCACAGAGGAGTTTCCCCTCTCTGCAGCAAACCCTTATGGACGAACCAAGGTATATTTTGAGCAATGATATCATGCACATGAACTGAGAGCTTGGTTACCAAAGAAACTGATATCTGATTGGATATGAAAAAATAAAGAACTTCAAGTACCTATATTATGTTAGAACTTTTAGCGTATTTTCTTTGTGCTTTACTTTGTGGTCACATGCAAAATACTTCTGCATTCCCCCCCCCCCCCCTCTCTCTCCCTCTCCCCTTTTTTATTATTATTATCATTATTATTATTATAGGATCTACTTATTTTACTAATGTGGTTGGTACTTTCAGCTCTTCATTGAAGAAATATGCCGTGATACCCACCTCTCGGACACCAAATGGAAAATCATATTGCTGCGATACTTCAATCCTGTTGGTGCACATCCTAGTGGTTATATTGGTGAGGATCCTCATGGTATACCAAACAATCTCATGCCTTATGTGCAACAAGTTGCTGTTGGTAGGCGACCTGCACTTACTGTATTTGGAAATGACTACTCTACAAAGGATGGTACAGGGGTATATTTTCTTCATTCTCAGCATTTTTTTCCCCTTTGTTTGCTTGTTTTAGACTCACGATTTCAAATTCCATGGGCAAGCATGTTGACCTGTGTTTGTGATGGCTAATAGTCATCTATAACCAACAATTAGTTGTGTGGTGTAAAATGCATTGGTATTACAAATTTAGCTGGAATCCCTGTTTTCATGACTATGTTGCTTATTTGGAAGCTTTTTCTTGTTGGTTAATTTAAAAAAAAAAAAAAAAAAAAAAAAAAATTGAGACTTTGTATATTTTCATGAATGATTTATATGACTTTAGCTCCTAGTGAGTATCAGTCCTCTTGCACTATTGGAAATTTGGGATCTGAGTGGTTTGGGGTTGTATTCTTTCTTTAGATTTTCCACATCTAATCAAGACTGTATTTATTTTGTTCCAATGTTCAGGTACGTGACTACATTCATGTCCAGGATTTGGCCGATGGGCATATTGCTGCATTGAACAAGTTATCTGATCCTTCTATAGGTCTGTGCTCTGATATTGTCATCTTCCCTTTGATTCAAGTGTCTGTTTCAGTAGATGAAGTTGTTCTTTTTCCACTAGTCTATACTATAGAATAAATATTAGATGGAGCAGGCTTGTGCAAGAGCTAGTGGTATTAGAGTAACAGTTCTAGTTATGCTGCGTTATTGAAAGTAAAAACATGATTGTTGACAGACAGGATAAGTGCATGACATAAAGTTTTTAACTTCTGTGATGTATGGGAAATTGATCAACTTGTATAGGAGATGTTTGAATATTTAGAACACATGAAGAGGAAACTGTTATGCAAATTTCTGGAGCACTATTTCAGCTACAAACAATAAGCAATGGGAATGCAGTAAAATACTTCAGAGAACACCAAATATTCTTCAACCTTTTTTTTCCTCTTGAAATGTTTACTTCTCCCATCTATATGCGGTGTGTAGTCCTTTGGGAGCTTGCTATTGATCTATTGTTTGTCAATGTAAGAAGTTTGTATTTTTAAATGAATTATACACAACCAAGTCTTTACACCTTTCCCAGATCAATGTCCTCATTGGCTTTTCCTTTGTCAATATTACACCTTTCAAAATATCATTTCATATTTGGGCTCTCTTATTTTTACCGAAAAGAAGGAATAAATTGTGTTATTTTTTAACAAGTCAATGTTAAATATCCATTTGACAAATCATTACCTTGGGAGTTTTATATTTTAAAACCAATATTAAATGTCAAGGACATTAAGATTCCTTCAAGTTGCATGAGCGCCATTTCTTGAACTCTTTTAGATGTAGATTTTCCCTATTATTTACTGTTCTATGGACTTGATTGAGTTATTAGACTTCAAGTGACCAGGCAGTGTAGGAATATTGAGATCAAGGCTAACTCAGGAATGGCCATTTTAATTTTTTAAAAATATATATTGGGGGCTAGGGCACCTCTGAAACTTTATCTCTGCCTCAATTATGCTTTTCTATGCATGTTGCATGCTTATGTGTGTGCACAAGTGTAATGTTGGTTGAGTCTAAAAGTTGTTTAGTATTATATGAATGTAAAAGCTGGCAAGAAAATTCTTGAATGATGTGGTTAGGTATCATTATATTTGCTTCATTATTGATGTCACTGCAGGTTGTGAAGTTTACAACCTTGGAACTGGAAAAGGAACATCGGTTTTGGAAATGGTAACAGCATTCGAAAACGCATCTGGAAAGGTACTGAATTGTTGAACCTGTGTGTTAAATTTTCCCAATGTGCCAAATCTTAAAAAATGGTCTAACTTCTTATTTTGGACATAATCTATAATCTATAATCTACATTCTATATTCTAGTTCTCCTTTTCATTTGATGCAAGTTTTTTCAATATATATATTTAAATTGTTCTACTGATTCATGAGTAAGCAAGTGCTTGGAGATTGAATTAGAGTTCCTCTCAATAGTTTCTTGAATTAAACTTTGCAAAGTCTTAGATTTTGGGGCTATTATTTTCATATCCCAGACTTTTAAGAGCAGATGTGAAGTCTGGTGAAATCTGAACCAAACAAGGTTTTGGTTCATAGGCCGTTTATTCCTCTGTTACATTTTCGAATTCAGTGGATAACAGCAGAATCGTATATGATGTGTGAAATGTCATTTTAAATGTACATCAAATGATTCCTCCCAAAGGTCACCCTGAGTCCAAGGTTAATGTACCACCCAGAATTGGGTCTTCATCAGGAAGAAAAAGGAAAACAAGATAAACAAAAGGTTACTCTAGGCATCATAAATGGACACTGAAAAAGGAAAACTGGCATTTTTGTTATTAAACATTGACATATTCTCGTTTATGTGGACAAGAGCCATAATTTTCTTTTCGTGCTTGTTCCAGATAATTCCCCTGACGTTTGCTGGGCGGCGACCTGGTGATGCTGAGGTTGTGTATGCATCAACAGATAAAGCAGAACATCAGTTGAACTGGAAGTAAGTGTTATCCCCCTTGAAACCACTATGTTGATAATTATTCTGTAATTTGGCTTCTCATGAATTATTCAAGAAGTTTGCTTTGAGGAATTTTCATCTGGATTTGTGGTGATATTAAAAGATTCTAAGATACTGCTCAAAGGAGTAAAATTTTAGAATGGCGGCCAATGGAAATAGAACTATATTTGTAATGACTGACTCAGCTAAGTTGCCCATTAGTTCCAAATATTTTTTATATTATGGGTTTTACTTATGTCAAATAGAATATTGAAATATAGAAGTTGGAGAAAAGATGAGAGCATCTACAATGGAGTGGCTAGAAATGTGTGTTATAGGACAAAAAGTGATAAATTTGAGACCCAATTTGTGTGTTACAATTGTTAGTTTAGTGAGTGTGTGGGGTGTTGCAATGAAGATGTTAAGGTATATGTTAAGTAAAAGTTGGGGTGTTAAAATGTATGTAAATAAAGACAAAATAAATAAAAAATTGTTGAAAGCCACCCTCTCTCTCTCTCTCTCTCTCTCTCTCTCTCTTCTGCTCATTAGCTCACTCGCTGCAGTTAACACAAATTTAACATCTAACATGGTTATTGAGGCAGCTAACAGCTCCTTTAGAGCTCAAAAAAATGACCAACAGCCAATTTCTGACTAACGCCTGACACTAAAATGGACTTAAGGCATCCACTACGGATGCTCTAACACTATTAGATCCTTAGTTCTTACACTCGTAAAGATAAATCCACCAGTATTGACAGGAAAAACTGTTTCATCAAAACCTCGAATGAAACTATACAAATAATAGTTTCATATTCAGATTTGCATTATTTCTAATGTGTTGTGCATATGCAGGGCAAAATATGGAATCGAAGAGATGTGCCGTGATCAGTGGAAGTGGGCCAGCAAGAACCCTTATGGGTATGAATCTCCAGACTCCACTGCTTGACTGAGAAAACAAAGCTTGTGGCTGTTAGTCTCAGGGAAAACTTCAGATTCAGGATTTCCCTTGTATTACTAGGGTTATAATCAAGGATGAAAAAATTGGGGTGTAGTTTTATCCTTGGTTTCAGAGGGGAAAATATGGACTTTTAACTTCACTGTAACTTGAGAGTAAGCAATTGCTGGACCTGTTGTATAGGGCTCGTATTCATGCAATTACAACTAGAATCTTTTAACAAAAATGATTTTTAACTGCACCGGATGGCTGTGTCTTCCCGATGTTTTGTGATTCTCATTTTCTGGTTGTGCTGTATATATGCCATTACTTTGCCATGTGGAGAATGTTGCTGTTTAGCTACTTTGTGGGGATGATTTTCGTGTCTGTCGTTTTGTAGGCTAGGTGGTGCGTCATTTGTTTGGGATTATTCTTTTTATGTGTAGATTTAGATAGCAAGGTCATTGGTCTTATGGTATGTGTTGCTTGAAGATAAGCAATCTACTGTCATAACAACAGCTCTGGAGTTTGAAAGTCAGCTGATTCTAAATTTCAGCATAAGTTTTTGAGCTACTTTTTAAGTACTTGCGTGTCTCTCTCAGATTTATTTTTGTCAATGCTGCCTTTGGAATTAAAAAGTAGTTCCTTTTTCATTTATTTATTTATTTATTTATTTATTTTTTTTTTTTCAGAGTTACACGATACACAGAAAATAAGATTGAAAATTTGGTTAGTTTCTTATTTTCCAAAAACTATTAAAAAGAAATAGTAAATTGACTTAAATTTTTTTTGAGTTTTACGTACAATTCTGTAAAAGCAAGGGCAAAGAGGGCAAAATTAGGGTCATTCTATTTACACACCACTTTCCCTCTTAAGGCAAACCATTAATTAATTTATTTTTTATTACAATTTTAATCTTAAGTGAAATGACTATAAATGACAAGTTATGATACACCCCATTTATATATTTACCATAAATGACAAGAATCAATATAATATAAATCATCAATTTCAAACTTGTTCCTTACGTATCTTCTCTGTCAGAATTCAAAAACCCTAAAACCAAAATAAAAAACCCTTCAACAAATAATCAAAAATATAGTATTATTGAAGATTTTGATTGGATTCAATGAATGATGCATCTGACAATTCTCATTCGGAATAATGGACCAATGAAAAGGTTTTTTTTTTTGTTGTTTTCGTCTTCGTTTTCGTTTATGAGTGGTAAATCGTTGTTCTGTTAACCAAAGGTGAATGATATATCATTGTTCGACAAACTACAATCAAACAACTTACATTTGTTCAACAGACTACAATCGAACAACTTATATCTGTTCAACACACTACAATCGAACAACTTACATCTGTTCAACATACTACAATCGAACAAGTGCAATTTGTTCGGATTACTACGGTCGAACTTTTTCATTTAACTCAACTCTATACTGCCGAATAGTTATAATTTTTTTTTTTCTTTAGAACTGTGCATCCGTGGAATGCAGTAAGTGCATAAAACCCTAAAATAAATAATAACTCACCTAATAAATCTCCAATGTGAAGTTTCAATTGTGTTGAGCAACACCACCGACGACGTCTTGATGAGTGTTCTCAACAATGGTGTTCACCGGTGTGAATAGAGAATGGAGGGGGAGATGAATATTGTGGGTGTGGGGTGTGTGGCTGTGTGGGGGCAAAGATTGAACTTTGTGGGTATAATGTTGTGGGTGGGTGTGTGAGTAAGGGTAAATATATAAATTTGTGGTGTGTGATGAGAAAAATATTTATTTTTGCAAATTATTTTTGATGTGTCTTTAGAAGTGGTTTGTCTTAAGAGGGAAAGTGGTGTGTAAATAGAGCCTCCCCACAATTAGATGCACAGGTGAGAGAGTATGAGAGTTGTGTTTGTTTAGAAATGTCTTGATAAATATGACAGAAGGATCTGATATAATACTCTCTTCCAAGAAAATTTCACTTTCCTGCAACCAATTATTGCAAAAGGGAAATTTTGATAATTTCTCCCTATTATGAGGTTCTTTGCTGTCTTTGTTTTTGGGCTTTTTGTTGCATTTATTAGCTACTGTCCTATTATGTGACTCTTTGGTAGGTTTGTTGTGAGCTTCTTTAAAAAAAAAAAAAAAATTCAAACCGATAAAATATTAAGCATATAAATTATTTATACGTAAAGCCAATCTATAAGTTGGATTAATGACAGACCGTTCTATCTTAGATACATGTAAAAATGAAAAATAACTACATATTAACTTAATATCTACCAAAATGGTGACCATTGCCCAGTCCAGCAGAGTGAACTCTCATAGCATATTCACGAAAACCTAACTATCAGTGAATATAGACAGGCAGGGTGGCTTTTCTTTCTTAGCCCAGTAAATAGCTTCAAAATACTCTCACTTTCGCCACAAGAGGAGTGTTCAGATATACTTCGATGTCTTCGTTAGTCATTTTAGTTTTAATTTTATCTGTGGAAGGTGAAATTATCTCTACAGGAAAAGTGAGATGATGTGTCTTGCCCTTTTACTCTGTCAAGAGAAACCAAATGTTAGTGATCACCTCCGACCAGGTTTGGTTAGGAGAACCCTCCCATAATCAAGTCAATGTACCAATTGGCCATAATAAAATATATAATTTGTATTTAAAATAGGGTTCTTGAGTTACCTTTTGCTTGACCCTAGTGCTTTATCTGCTGACCCTTTTATATTTGATTGGCTTAAATCTTGTTCGTTTGTTTATCCTTTGATGAGAGGGTTTTGCCTTTGTCTGGCAATGTCTAGTCCAGTTGCCAAGTTGCTTACTTCCTTGATTTTTAGATCCTTATTGTATGGATGAGCAAGATTACGTCAAATGCTAGTGGCCAACTTGCTAGGCATCATAACCGTGAGATGATTTTGATCGAACAGTGTTATTGCCTACTACGCACAGTCTACATCTTTGAATTTTCTGACACATATTCCCATTCGTCAATTTAACGATCTTTCTTTTCCTTGCAAATCTTCCTTCTAGAAGGATATCTGTATTTTTTAATTCTCCTTCATGCGCTCGAATTTTGGACCAACCTGTTGCCAGTTGTCTTTCGTGGGCTTGAGGAATCATTGTGGGCTCTCTCTTCCCTTTGGACTCATGTCAATGGACTTGGGCCTGGCCTCTCGTTTTTTTCCTCCACAATATCAATTTTACTTTCGAACATTTTACGTTATGTTAATTTAGTTCAATTGATAATACAATTTAGAGATTGGATTAAAATTAAAGGGCAAATGGTTTGGACAATCAAATGAATGTCGATTGATAATTTATGTTCTTCAATCAATTATTCAATATTTACTAGTTCAATGGATAAGACAGTTGATTAAGAGTGTTCTATGTAGATGTCACTTAGATAGTGAAAAGGGAATTTGGCTCCTCTCCTACACTCCACCATCAAGCACTGGTCCAGCTGTTGAACAGGATGAGGACGCGTGGCATAGACAAGATCTGGCAGTGAAAAGCAGTCCACGTCGTGTATAACCCACAGATTTAGAGCAACAGCTTTGTTTTGATACGAACGACGTCATCTTGGCTAACGGACGCTCTAAACGTCAAACAGCAGCTCATGATTCTCACAATTACACTCACTGACTATTCTTTTCACTTCACTCCAGCAGTAGCAACAAGCCCCAGATCACCAAACCCAGCGACTTAAACGCAGCAATTCTGATTCAGAGTAGACCCCACCGGCATTGTTCCTCACTGCAACCTCGATGTCCTCCATAACTCCGGAGACAACACCGTCCATACATGGGTGACCTACATCAGTGACAATATTAAGAAGAGTCAATTTGTGATTATTGAAAGAAACCACAATAATACTAGCACTCAGTTCTAATCCCCTTTTTACTGTTTTGGGTGTTGGTTCTTGTTCTTGTTGAACTATTAGCTATTTGCCTTTCAATTTTTGGGTATTTTACTGTTTGTTCTTGCACTAATTCACCTCGGAGATCAAATTGGAATCGGGTTTGGGATGAAAGGTGGCGCCATTGCTGTAAGAGACGATGGAGGGTCATTGGGGCTGCCGTGAAAGGGTTACTAATGCTGTGTTTGGTTGGGGAATTTGGGAAGGGATTTGAAAAGGGAAAGGAAAAAGGTGTGAGAAATTAGGTAAAATTTAGATATATTTTATTTATATTTCACTTATCTTCTTTATTTTTCTTTCCAAATCTCTCCTTAAATTCCCCAATCAAACAGACAGAGTTGCAGATCTCTAGGTTTTTATTCTACAATAAGAGAAGAGACAAAGACTATGGGGCTCAGTTATGGAAGAGAAGAGGGTTTTAGTGTATCGTGACTATCGTTTGGGGCAATGTTACACATAACGACGGATTAGTTTTGGTAAGCGATGTTGCTCTACTACACCACTTCTCTTCTTAATGACGTGGCATATTCTTTTCTTCTCTTCATCGCTCGATCTTATCTGTGCTACGCGTCCTCATCCTGTTCAACAGTTGGACCAGTGCTAGATGGGGAAGTACGAGAGAGAAGCCAAATCTATGAAGAGGATTTGAGATGGAATGGCTTTATTTGTAATTTAACTTACTAGCTTATTAAGGGCATTTTTAACGATTCACCAAATATTGTTGGAACAATCTTCTGTGAAAATCAAATAAACTGAAATATACCAAACAAAATAAATAAATTACATACCAGATTTATTTATTGAACCGGAAAAATAAATTCAAGACCAAGTCGAGTGTGTGACACTCTGTCCTTAAGACAGATTCGTCCCGTTACAGTGCTCACGGATATATGGCGTCTATCTCCCAGGATACAATGATCTTCACAAATTTATAGAAGCACTTCAAATAAATTTGTTCGGCGAACTAGAACCTGTGTTCTTACTCTCTGAATTTTATTCTAAAACTAAAATGAAGATTTATGCACAAATCAAATATTGGACAGCAAAGTAACTGATTTTCGGATAGGAAATTGGATCACAAAGACTCAATCTTTTTTATCCCTGCGGACTGCTGGAATATGGCTCCATATATAGGCAAAAACTGAGGTCGAACAGGTTCTTAAATTGAAAGAACAGATGCAACTATTCGTATTCAAATAAGTCTTGACGGTTATACCAAAATTTATACAATCCAAAAGTGACCGTTGGACAAGTCCAAGAATTGTAGTGCACTACAAATCTGTTGAACTTTATTCATTAAACAAATTGAAGAAGACCCGTAGTTGACTAAGTCAAATGTGAAGGAATTTTCATTTATTTAAACTATTAAAAATATATATATTAAATTACTTAATATATATATATAATATATATTAAACTATTTGAATAGTTTAATCATTTTTAGGAAACCACTAAGGAAACCAAAAAATAATTTAGAATAAATTAAATTCCCACAATAATTTTTATTGAAAAAATTCAAAAGAATTTTATCTAAAAATTAATGTTAGACCCGAAAACGACGTCATCTTCCCATTCACTCATAAATGGTTTTGACGTTTTGTCTTCACCACTTCACCTCTTCGGACCCACCCCAAAAGACGTTTGGGGTCCACCCAAATTGGGCTAAAAAATATGCCTATATAAAACCATTTTTCCAACAATCCCCCACATGAATGGAATTTGACGGAGAGAAAATGCAACAACATGATCTAATCAGAGAGTAGAAATTGAAATATTCTGCAAAGGATAGGTAGCTTTTGGCTTTGAACCTTCCCTTGTGAGACACTATCGGATTTACTAGCTAACAGTGAACATGATGTCTTGAACTGTTCAGCCGTTTGTGTAAACCAAGACAATAGAACTCACACAGTATATTCCCAGACACAGTTTAGTTCTCACTATTGTGTTCATTTTGGCCCTGAACAACCTGGTCTTCATGAGTGCTCTAGAGAATTGTAGCCCTTCACAAATCTCACAGAACCGGCCCAGTTCACACTCACATAGGTGATTCTTATGAAGAGTATCCTGCCATACTCCACTAGGTTTACCTAGATATAAGAATCATTAAAAGTTTTACTTAACCTAAAACGCTGCAGACATCACTATTTCATCATAGAAATGGGTAGGAGTTAGACTCCCAGTGATCCTTCTGAGTCATCACAACTCGGTTGTCCCTTTGAACCTAGATCTTGGGATCTCCAGTCAACTAGGTTGGGTTGCCGTTGTGGTAACTCTTATTTAATAGGCTTAAGTCCCATTCCCCTCGATGAATTCTCAACTAACTCTCTTGCTAACCCTTTGGTTAGTGGATCCGCTATGTTGTCTTTAGACTTAACATATTCTATGGAAATAATTCCATTAGAGAGTAGTTGTCTTACGGTGTTATGTCGACGACGAATGTGTCGTGACTTACCGTTATACATATGACTCTGTGCTCTACCTATAGCTGATTGACTATCAATGTATGCATATAGCAGGCACCGGTTTTGGCCATATTGGAATATCTTCAAGGAAGTGGCGAAGCCATTCTGCCTCTTCCCCTGCTTTGTCTAAGCTATGAATTCAGATTCCATAGTAGACCTAGCAATACAAGTCTGTTTGGAAGATTTCCAAGATACAGCCGCCCCACCAAGAGTAAAGACATACCCACTGGTGGACTTCGAGTCTCTAGTATCCGATATCCAATTTGCATCACAGTATCCTTCAAGTACTGCTGGATATCTAGTATAATTCAGCCCAATGTTACGAGTAAATCGGAGATATCTTAGAACCCTTATAATTGCTTTCCAGTGTTCTACTCCCGGATTACTCGTATATCTACTTAATTTACTTACTGCATAAGCTATATCTGGGCGAGTGCAGTTCATCAAGTACATTAAGCTTCCAATAATTTGGGCATACTCTAATTGAGAAATACTTTCCTGTATATTCTTAGAAAGATACAAATTAACATCTACAGGAGTTCTAGCAAGATGATCATCATCTTTGCTGAATTTGTCAAGTATTTTCTCAATGTAATGAGATTGTGACAAAGTATAACCTTCTGATGTTTTGGTAATTTTCATACCAAGAATTACATCAGCAATGCCCATGTCCTTCATGTCAAAATGTTTATTCAACATTTTCTTGGTAGTTTTAATCATGTCATTATTACTACCTATGATGAGCATATCATCTACATAAAGACATACAATGACATAACCTTTGTCTGTGTTTTTAATATAAACACATTTGTCACACTCATTAATTTTAAAACCATTTGACATCATTGCCTTGTCAAATTTCTCATGCCATTGCTTTGGCGCTTGTTTTAAACCATATAATGATTTAACCAATTTACACACTTTCTTTTCTTTCCCTGGAACAGAAAACCCTTCTGGTTGTTCCATGTAAATTTCTTCATTTAACTCACCATTTAAGAAAGCGGTTTTAACATCCATTTGATGAATTTCTAGATTGTATAGAGATGCAATGGCAATTAGCATTCTAATGGATGTTATTCTAGTAACCGGTGAGTATGTGTCAAAGTAATCTAGACCTTCTTTCTGTCTAAAACCTTTGACTACAAGTCTTGCCTTGTATTTGTCGATTGATCCATCTGCTTTCAATTTTCTTTTGAAAATCCACTTGTACCCAAGAGGTTTACAACCTGGTGGCAAGTCCACTAATTCCCAAGTGTGATTTTGCAAGATGGATTCAACTTCACTGTTGACAGCTTCTTTCCATAAAGGAGCTTCAGGACTGGACATAGCCTCTTTAAAAGTTAAAGGCTCATTTTCTAACAAATATGTTAGAAAATCTGGACCAAAAGATTTTGAGGTTCTAGCACGTTTACTACGCCTAGGTTCCTCTTCCTCATTTTGATCTAACTCTTGTTCTTGATCATGTTCTTGATCCTGACTAGTAATAGCATCAAAAGATCTTTTATTGTTACTAGTCTCTTGTCCAGTCTTCTTTGGAAATACATGTTCAAAGAAAGATGCATTCCGAGATCAATAATAGTATTTACATGCATTTCGGATGTTCTGATTTATGAATCAAAAACCGATATGCACTACTATTCTTGGCATAACCAATGAAAATGCAATCAATGGTCTTAGGACCTATCTTAGTCTTTTTAGGACTAGGAATAGCCACTTTAGCCAAACACCCCCACACTTTTAAGTATTTGTAGGATGGTACTCTTCCATGCCACAATTCATAAGGTGTTTGATTCACTTTCTTTCGGGGTATTTTATTTAAAATATAATTAGCAGAAAGTATTGCTTCCCCCCACAAGTTCTGAGGTAATCCAGAACTGATTAACATGGCATTCATCATTTCTTTTAAAGTCCTATTTTTCCTTTCAGCAATTCCATTTTGCTGAGGTGAGTAAGGAGCGGTGGTTTGATGAATTATTCCATGTTCTTTACAAAATTCACCAAAAGGTGATTCATATTCACCACCTCTATCACTTCTAAGTTTCTTGATTTTCTTACCAAGTTGATTTTCAACTTCATTCTTATATTGAATGAAAGTTTCCAAAGCTTCATCCTTGGTTCGAATTAAATAAATATAACTATATCTAGTATAGTCATCTATAAAAGTGATTACATACTTTTTTCCCACCTCTGGTTTGAATTGATTTAAAATCACAAATGTCACTATGAATTAATTCAAGTGGTTCCGTACTTCTTTCAATTGAATGAAAAGGAGTTTTAGATAATTTTGCCTCAACACAAATTTCACATTTATGATTTGAATCAATGTTCAAATTTAGGTAAACATTCCATATTAATTAATCTACGCAAAGATCCATAATTAACATGTCCTAGTCTACCATGCCATAAATTTGAAGACTCAAGCAAGTAAGAAGAAGATGTAGTATTATTAATAAGGGTACAACAGTCATTACATTTAACTTGAAAAGGCCATCAGACATGTAACCTTTTCCTACATACATCCCGTTTTTGGTAAGTACAAACTTGTCACTTTCAAAAACTAGCTAAACCCATTCTTACTCAACAAAGATCCGGAAACTAAATTCTTGCGAATGTCCGGTACATGCAGCACATTGTTGAGAGTGAGTTCCTTTCCTGATGTCATCTTGTACAATCTTTCCTTGTCCTTCAACTTTGGAAGTTGAGGAGTTGCCCATAAAAAGTTGTTCACCATTGTCCACTGTAGAATAAGATGTGAACATCTTTTTGTCGGCACAATATGGCGAGTAGCACCAGTGTCCACCCACCATTCTTTAGGATTTCCGACAAGATTTGCCTCGGAAACAACTGCAGAAAGATTTATGACATCTACACCATTGGAAATGTTATCCATTTGGTCATTTTGGCTTTAGCAACCTTCTTACTTGATCTTCCTTTGCCTTTGAAAAACAGTTCTTAAGAACTTCTCTGGTTTTCCACCATGATTCACTGGCACAGTCCCAACATAAGGAGAGGTTGGCGTAATGGCAATCACCATACCAGTACTGGTTTGAACATTAGTTTGACCAGTTTTAGTAGCCATAAATTCTAAATTATAAACTTATAATTAGAATTTAATACTACACAGAAAATTAAAACCAAAAACACAGAATTTAAATTCTGTAAAAATAAAAGAAACAAAATTGTAACTTTTATTTCCAATTAATTTGAAAATAAAATAAAATTTTATTTAAACAAATTAAACCAAAACACATAAAAATCTGTTAAAATAAAAGAAACAAAACAAAATGTAACTTTTATTTTCAATTAATTTGAAATAAAATAAAATAAAATTTTATTTAACCAAATTAATTCCACACAGAAAACTAATCCAAATTCACAGAATTAAATTCTGTAAAAATAAAAGAAACAAGAATGTAACTTTTATTTTCCAATTAATTTGGAAATAAAATAAAATTTTATTCAACCAAATTAATTCCACACAAAAATAAAAGAAATAAAATATAACTTTTATTTTTCAATTAATTTGGAAATAAAATAAAATTTTATTTAACCAAATTAATTCACACAAGAAATTAAATCTCTTGTTACACTCCAAAATTAAAATACTGAAAACAGAATTTTAATTAATGAAAACTCAGAAAATAATTTCTAAAACCCAAAATTAATTTCTGAAAAAAAATTCCACAAAAATATATTCTGAATTGTTAATGACACCAGTATCGTACTACTAGTTGTTGTCAAAGAAAAGAGACAGTATATTACTACTATCTGTCAAATAGCATATAATCACTATTTGTTTTTCCAACCAGAATATTATTTTGTAAATTCACAGAAAATAATTTTCTTTCGAAATTATTTACGAAGAATGGAAAAAGGAAACAAACGAAAAATTCTGTAAACAGAATAATTCGAGTCTGTCTTAAGATTGTCGGAACAATCTTCTGTGAAAATCAAATAAACTGAAATATACCAAACAAAATAAATAAATTACATACCAGATTTATTTATTGAACCGGGAAAATAAATTCAAGACCAAGTCGAGTGTGTGACACTCTGTCCTTAAGACAGATTCGCCCCGCTACAGTGCTCACGGATATATGGCGTCTATCTCCCAGGATACAATGATCTTCACAAATTTATAGAAGCACTTCAAATAAATTTGTTCGGCGAACTAGAACCTGTGTTCTTACTCTCTGAATTTTATTCTAAAACTAAAATGAAGATTTATGCACAAATCAAATATTGGACAGCAAAGTAACTGATTTTCGGATAGGAAATTGGATCACAAAGACTCAATCTTTTTCATCCCTGCGGACTGCTGGAATATGGCTCCATATATAGGCAAAAACTGAGGCCGAACAGGTTCTTAAATTGAAAGAACAGATGCAACTATTCGTATTCAAATAAGTCTTGACGGTTATACCAAAATTTATACAATCCAAAAGTGACCGTTGGACAAGTCCAAGAATTGTAGTGCACTACAAAATCTGTTGAACTTTATTCATTAAACAAATTGAAGAAGACCCGTAGTTGACTAAGTCAAATGTGAAGGAATTTTCATTTATTTAAACTATTAAAAATATATATATATTAAATTACTTAAATATATATATATTAAACTATTTGAATAGTTTAATCATTTTTAGGAAACCACTAAAGGAAACCAAAAAATAAATTTAGAAATAAATTAAATTCCCACAATAATTTTTATTGAAAAAATTCAAAAGAATTTTATCTTAAAAATTAATGTTAGACCCGAAAATGACGTCATCTTCTCATTCAACCATAAATGGTTTTGACGTTTTGTCTTCACCACTTCACCTCTTCGGACCCACCCCAAAAGACGTTTGGGGTCCACCCAAATTGGGCTAAAAAAATATGCCTATATTCAAAACCATTTATCCAACAAATATTTCATAAAATTTGAGTAAAAATATGATGAATTCCTTTATCTAATATCAACTACTCCAATGGTAAACTACTGTAACTGTTAGCAAAATACAAGTTGTCTGGAGTAGACCAGCAAGAGCAAATGATTTTTTTTTTTTTCCTTCCATATCTATTTTCCTCAATTCCTTTGCCATTTCTTTTTCCTTCCATTAAATCTTTTCCATTTCTTTTTGCCTCCATTAATTATTTCCCTAAAAAAACAAACATAAACAGATTAAACCATGTACTATATAAACCAAGCAAACATTGTTGTATATGGAACCAACCATAACTGAAAAACATAACATAATGACTAGCTCAACTTCTTACTTGTTCACTGATTTTTCATCATCTTCTTTTTCTTCTTCATTCTGTGATGATGAAAAAATTGTTGCACTTCTGGGGTCTTTATGAGATAAATAATGCTAATATGATACAGATTCTAAGAGCAAGTGATTAATCAAAGAAAATATGTGATTATGTTGTAGGACATAAATGCATATGTCGCGATAGAAGGAAGGGTCATGATCGATTGTTTACGGATTATTTTGCGATAAATCCAGTTTATTCACCTGCAACATTTTAGAGGCGTTTTATAATTCGTCGTCATCTGTATCTGCAAATTTTGAATGCCATTAAAGCATACGATACATATTTTGTTCAAAAAAAAGATGCAGCTCATATCCTTGAATTCTCTCCACTGCAAAAGATGACTTTAACAATTAGAATGCTTTCATATAGAGTGATAGCAGATGCAGTTGATGATTATGTGCGAATTGGGGAAAGCATGACAATTGAAAGTTTAAAACACTTTTGCAATTCAATAATCAGAATCTTTGGACCTGAATAACTTAGATCTCCAACAACAACTGATATTGCTAGATTACTTGCTATTGGGGAGGTTCATGGGTTTCTCGGTATGTTGGAAAGTTTAGATTGCATGCATTAGGAGTGGAAAAATTGTCCAACGGCATGACAAGATCAATACGTAGGCTATCAGAAAAAGCCAATCATCATTTTTGAAGCAATAACTTCTTATGACTTGTAGATTTGGTATGCATTTTTTGGAATGCCTGGACCACACAATGACTTGAATGTCTTGGATCGGTCGCCCTTATTTTCTGATCTTGTCCAAGGTAAAGCTTTGCCTGTCCATTACACTATTAATGGACACCCTTATAATATGGGTTATTACCTTGTTGATGTGGTATATACCCTCAATGGGTAACACTAATTCAGATAATCTCTTCTCTCCAAGGAGCAAAGAAGCAACATTTTACAATGATGCAAGAGTCAGCAAGAAAGGATGTAGAGCAGGCATTCGGAGTGCTCCAATCTCAATTTGCAATTTTGGGTGGTCCAGTAGATTTTTGGGATCCCAAATTGCTTGGTAACATAATGAAGAGTTGAGTTATATTGCACAATATGATTGTCGAAGATGAGAGAGATGAGCATCTTGATTTCTATTATGAAATATCATCAACCAACTCACCAATAGTAGTTTCGTGTACCAGTAACAATGACTTCGAATCATTTATGTCCTGTCATTTAGGTATTAGAGATAAGAATGCATATCATGCCCTCCGTAATGATTTAATAGAACATATGTGGCATCTTTATGGTGAAAACTAACTTTACCACGTGGACAAGAGGATGAACTTTTGGTTGGCTTTTTTGATTGGGAGGTGATTATGCAAGGAAGGCTGTCAGTGTTTATTGTTGCTTTTGAACCTATACACACTTCATTTGTGTTGTTACTCAAATGCTGTCAGTGTTTGTTATTGGTGCTCTTCAACCTGTACACATCCGTTTTTGCTAATATTATTGGTCCGTTAATTTTGTCAATATCCGATTTAGTGTTAATTTTCAATGTACTGATGTGATAATTTACTGATGTTCTAATTGAAATGTGAAATGTACTGTTACTATTACCGATGTTCTAATTGAAATGTGAAATGTACTGTTAATATTACCGATGTTCTAATTGAAATGTGAAATATATTGTTAATATTAAATTTACTGATGTCATGGAATCCAATTTACTACTAATATCATTTGAGTAATCTGTTGAAATGGCAAGCAAACTCAAATTTGTTCTTACTTTGATCTAGTTCATGGTACATTTTTTTCAGTTTAGCAAATTGGTTGATAGCCACATGGTGATTACTACTGTCAAATAATTTGACAGTAGTATCTATAATGCTCCATATTAATTAAGAACAACTTTTGACCCAATTATAATTTATGAGAATTTTTGTTTTTATTTAAAAATTTCATCAAAGTCCTAGACTTTTGTGAGGCATCCAAGTGTGAATATTTATTTTGCATGAATTTTCAAAGCTTGCAGACTTCACCATCTTCATGAATGCATCATTTACACATACAACCATCCAACTACTTCATTAAACAAATAGAACCACCTCATTACTTCCCTCCACCACCTACCTCATTTAAAGTGTGCATGTAAAATGGACTCTATATATTCACAAAGCTCATATCCATGTATTTCATAAAGAGTTGAAGTAAGTGTGCATCATTTTCAGAAGCAAAAACCGAAAACACAATGTTAGACTTATTTATTTTGATGATTTATTTAATTATGTTTTAATTTATTTGAAAGAGAAAAATAGAATCCAAAATTTATTTTGATGATTTATTTAATTATATTTTAATCAAAATTTATTTTGATGATTTATTTGAAAGAAAAATAGAATCAAAATTTATTTTGTCCCATTATTTCTCACCTAAACCTTTATCCTAAATGGTGTTAGAATGTATTTAATATTTGATTAAATCAAGAGTTCAAACAGCCCAAAACAAAGGTTCAAACAGCCTAGCATAGCAGCAGGCCAAAAAGTTCAAAAGGTTCAAGTGGAAGATATTCAAATTAGTAATGATGGAAGTACAACGGCTATAAACGGCTATAAAGGTTCAAAAGGCCAAAATGTTCAAAAGGTTCAAGTGGAAAATATTCAAATTTATAATGATGGAGTGGAAGATATTCAAATTGGTAATTATGGAAGTACAATGGCTATAAATTCAAATGACTATAAATGACTATAAACGGCTATAAATTCAAATGAATACAACGGCTATAAACGGCTATAATTTTCATTATATATACCAAAGCCTCTAATGTAAACAAGTTACAAAAAACCTGAAAATATTCTTTGATCTATAATTACTCACATCTATTCTCAGAAATTATACATTGAGCCTTATAGCTTTAAGTCCATCTTTCATGTGTGAGATTTACAGAAAAATCAAAGCTTCATTTTATATATCTATTTTTGAGAGATATTTATTGTAAGCTTTCTTTGAAAGCAAAAATACCATTTCATCTTGTAAAAGTGTTGCAAACACTGTGTTCTTGAAATCTTGAGAGTGATTGTGAATCACCTAAGATTTGCAAGGGTTTGGACTTGTGAAGTCTGTGTAAAATCCGTAGAGGATTGCTCCATTTGTAAAGAGGTTGCTAGCACCCCCGTGAAACTAGAGCATAGTGAAAAATCTCAAGTGAAGTTTGAGGAGTGGACGTAGGCCGAGTTGAAGCCAAATTACTATAAATTTATTTGCCTCTCTCTCCCTTATCTCTTTATTTTATTTAAATTGCTGTAGCTATATTTCACATTTTCACTGTGCTAAAATCATTAACAGACATAGTTGTTAGAACATTTGTTTTAATTATTTTTATTTTATTAACTACATTTATCTATCGTGCTAATCATAGTTTTTATTAGGGTATTATTAATTTTTAATTGTAAAAACCTAATCCACCCCTCCTCTTAGGTTGTCTTTTGGGTAACACACAAGAATTCCATTATGCACAAAATTGGTCGACCGGGGGGTCAACTTGGGGGTTGACCGGCCAGTCGACCTGCCCTGTGAGTTCTAATTAAGCTCTAAGTGGTTCAGGCTACGGTTTTCCTCATCCTTTTTCTGTTGCACTTCCTTTTCACACCATTTGGTCACCTTACACTGAAATTTACCACCTCTAAAATCTGCCATTCACATTTACCTCTCCCAATCAAATTCAACATATATTCACAAAGTTATGCTTAGAACCAAAAGAGTAAGACCAGAACTTGGACAAACCTCAAACCCTCCACCACGTCAACAATAGCCTCAAATTTCAGCTTATCCAACTACTAATTTTCTCACTTATAATCATGAACAAGCCTTTCAACTATTCTGCAATTGACCTATTGTCACCAGAAGAAGGCTAAATCTTCCTATTCAATATGATCCTCTGTTGGTTACCAAACTTGAGACTATAGGGTGACTAAATTTAATAAATTTACCACAAAAGGTATATCCTCGTCTTGTGTCTTTGTTTTATGTTCACTTGAAATGTATTGATGAAGAATATGGAGACTTTAGTATTATATCTTATGTAAAAGGTAAATCTATTAAATTTGGCATCCCTACTTTGGCAGGAATTATTAGAGTTGAGCAAAGGAATATGCAAATCTATTTTCACAGTGAGTCTGACCTGCTTGATTTATTGGCAACATAAGTGAAGTATATACTACTATTTGTGAGAGTAGATTTACCGAAAGTAGTTTACAAGCAAGACATTTGAAACCCCACCTTCGTATTCTCCATTGATTTATAATAGAAAATGTCACTTCCAAAAGAGGACATTTTGATGCTGTTCCAATTCTTAATGCTTATTTGCTATATTGTTTTGAAGTTGGATACAAATTGGATTTATGCTATATACTGATGAAAGAAATGGTGGTTGCAAATCTTGGTCATATCATTGGCCGGTCACTAGTTTTTGGAGCTCTGTTGACTAAAATTTTCAAAGCCTTCAAGATTAGACTTGTAGGTGAAGCAGAGTCTAAAATCTCTTCAACGATTTCGGAGTACACACTCACCCGAGCTGGTGGCTCTGAAAATTTATTGCAAAGTCTGAATGATCCAGATGCACCAACAGATGATGCTCTTGAAGACCCCCATGACAATACCATGCCACCAGGTCAACAACCTCAATACTGGACTGATTTTTTAACTACGAAACAAGAATGACACAATCAGCGTGTTCAATGGGAACAACACATAGCTAATCAGTTCGATGTATTTGCTACCGCTTAGAAATCATTAATTCAACAATTTGGTGAGTTTTGTGTGGACATTGAAAGACGTCATGAGGTTACAAGTAATCACATTGACCAAATTGAGCATCGAGTCAATGAGATCTACCATCACTACTTCCCTCCACCACCACCTGACAATGACCTTTGACGAGTTTGGATGAAAGATTGGATACATTACAAATCTATGTGGTTTTTGGTTTTTATGGATGTACTACTACTTTCCATTTTTTTCATTTTTGTGTTTTTTGTTTTACTTTGTTTTGTTTTGTTTTGTTTTTGTTTTTGTTTTTGTTTTTGTTTTTTGTTTTTTGTTTTTTTTATTTTTATGGATGTACTAGCGGTTGGTCTTTTTATATTTTTGTTAGTTTTACTAGTAGTATTTGTTTTTTAATTTTTGAGTGGATGAAGACTAGTATGTGGTTTTAAAATTTATTGATGGATGTAGTTAAAATATCACTGCCCTTTTGTGGTTTTTAAATGACAGTGAGTTTGAAACTTTTTTAGTATAACACTTCCCTTATTGTTGTTCTAAACTTACAATCAATTTAACAAGTTGTCTTGTTGGTCTATTTCATAAAACTTGGAGTTCTTGACGAGATAGTGCAGTGTTGAATCATGCAGTTCAAGTACATGGTTGGATTAACATTTAGGTAGACACTAGTATTTGAACTAACATATACTATATAATGGGATGTTCAACAACAATTTTTGTTCAAACTACAATTTTCATATGATAGATGCTGATTGTAGTTTTTAGCAAAATAGAGATAGGTTGGTGAGTATTGGTTAACCAAACATAAATACAGGAATTCACAATTTTATTCCTGTTGGAGAAAAAGGAAAGAAATGAAGGAAGAGGGACACAGTAAAAACTTGAGAAATATCACATAGTAGTATTTTTGATAGAAATAAATAATAAAACCAATACACTTGGTGCTCATAAAAGACAATTCATATGTTATTTCTCAAATTTTTAACCCAATATCAACATATATATAATAAAAATATATAAACTATAAAATAAAATAAGAAGAAGCATATTCAACTGTTGAGTTAAAATAGACATGATGTCTTTAGGTGTCACTATTACTGAATTTAAAAGTGGAAGTAGAATAACATCTTCAAATAAAAAAGAACATATAGATGACAAGCAAAAATTTAGAGAAAAGTAGAGAAAAGAGGGAGGGAGACACATAAAGAAAGTTCCGCAAATTAACCCTTAAAATGCAATGCAGAAATACAATGCAAATCATTCAATTGAAATCCTGGTCTTCATCAAATAGTCAAGAAAATCTATTTGTTGATTGAAATAAAATTTGTTGTTGAAGCTCTTCATAGTAGGCCCTTTGCATAGGATTTAAATTGGTCATATCCATTGACATTATTTTATGATCCTTATTTCGTTGTTCTTTTTTATTCATCATAGATTATATTTTTGGTTGTTCCTTCCTATCCTCGGCCCTTCTTCGACGTTCTGCAGCCTTTTGTTCATCTCGCTCAACAGTTCTAGAGGACATAGTTAACAACACTTCAACAATTTTAGATTGGTTAGCAGCCATTTCATCGAATCTAATATCGTGAATTGCTTGCTTCTTCAACTTTTCTTTTGCAGCCTTAGTACCAATTGGTCGTATTGATGTATTAGTCGGTTGTTGGTCCTCCTTAATATTGTTGTTGGGTTAAAAAGCCTCACCTTCAATTGTTGGATTTGAAAGTGGATAAGGTAGTGGTGCGGGTTTTTTGGTTTGTGTTCTAATTTCATCCTACTTACAACTTTGGCGCAAAATTTCCTAACTTGTATCAAATGTAAAGTGTTTTTTCTGTATTGCATGATACATGCGCTTAGCTTCAGCAACCTAAAAAACAAAAAAGATAATCATTTCGATAAAAAGTAGACTGAGAACAAAAAAAATTGGTCTGATTATTACAAGCAATGGGATCTTGAGAGATTGCTAACCAAGATCTACATAAAGTTTCATCTTCTATAATGGTGAACGCTTTACCACGAGAAACAAGTTTCCGAAATAAAATTAACATAAGTGTTCTGCTCTAAAATTTGTAATTCCTCAAACATTTCAAAATCTTCCATAGTTTGAAAGTAAAATTTGTACAAATAAATAAGTTAAAAAAATTCAATAAGATACAACATTCAACACACAGTGAAAAATATTGTAAAAGAAACAAGTAAAAAATTAAAGAAAGAAGTGAAAAATTGGAGAACTACTGCAGACTGAAGATCACACAACGAGAATATTGTAAAAGAAACAACTGACAAATGAAATAAAAAGTGGAGATTGAAGTTAACAATGACGGGAAAAAAAAGAGAAATTGTAATGATATTGTGAAATTCAAAAATAAATCAGTCTTATTTTATAGACCACTGCAACGGTAACTTTGTGAAATCTTCTACAAAACCAACGGTAACCTTATTGGAGTTGCACCCTATTAAATGAATGGCTAATTGCGTACAAATTTGAATTTACATGCAATGTATTTGCCTTTGCAATCCATGCGTCAATGTTGGTAAGGCATTTAGTCTTGGTGTCACAAAAAGCAAACAACTTTGGAAGCCTGTTGATAGTCCAAACCATTGTTTTGTCCTAGGAATTGTTGAAGTAACCGAATGACTGGGGGGACAACTGGCCGGACGTCCGGCTGGTTGTTCGGTGTGTCCCATCCCCAATGGTCCTGCATAGTAAACTAGTGAAAGGTGGCCTAGATCCTTAATTTGGTGAAATATTTGGTATATTCTCAATTTGATACAGGTTTGATGAAACTATTGGAGCACAAAAAGAGGAACTTTTTCATCAAATTTAAATTTGGTGATAGATTTGGTGTAGCGTTGGAGATGGCCTAGCATCTTATTATTTAGTGAAAAAAAATATTAAATAATTAAAAGATTTAACATGGTGCATAATATGCATCCAAATAAGAGATACTCATGGGTTTGGAAACTTGGTTGTTTCAGTTAGTTTTTTTTAACTTTTTAACTATTTTATGAGATGAAAAAAATTGTGTTTTGGGTAAATTACACTTACTTCGTCTAAGGTTTGCCTTAATTACAGATACATCCCCTGTGGTTTTAAAAATTACACAAACCTCTCTTACTTTTGAAAATGATAGTCAGATTCTTCCTTCCCCATTAAAAAAACTTTAACGACGTTTACTTGACAGTGGAATTGACTATATACCCTTCAACCACCTTGTGAAAAGACACAACTGACACTTAAGGTAAAAATCTTTTTCATTCATTCCTATATATATATAGAGAGAGATGGGGTTTTAGTTAGTCCTTTGGCCATTGTAGGGTTTATGTTGACCATCAACAAAGAAATAGACAATAGAAAACCCCTGAATCTCATACTCTTCCGCCAATTCACTCTCTTCTGTCGCATCTACCTTCGCGAACACCACCACCTGGCCTTTCAGCTCCGTCGTCGCCGCAGCATACTTCGGCGCCAAAGCCTAACAAAATCCACACCACGGCGCGTAGAACTCAACCATCACGTACCGATTGTTCTCTACGAAGTCACTGAAGTTGCTTTTCTTCAAAATGACGATGTCCTTGTCGTCGATTTCAGGTTGTTGCGAGTAAGCTTTATCTTTCTGATCGAAGTCTGAGGAGAAGGAGACTTCGAAGTCATCGTAGTTCTCAAAGTCAGAGAAGTCATCATCGTCTTCGTTGGAGAGTGGATCTGATGGTGGTGAGGCAGTAGCAGAAGAGGAGGAAGAGTCATCGTTGGTGTCGGATTAGAGGAAGCTGAGGTCTTCGTCAAGGTCGTCGGTGGTGGTAGAAGAGAGAGCGTTGAAGAGAATGAGAGATGAAATTAAGAAGATGAGAATGCGTTGACTCGCCATTTTTGTTTTGTTTTTTTTTTTTTTTGGGAGCGAGTTCACTCCAATCAGAGTGAGTCTAAGATCTAGACCATCTACTGGTAGTGATGCAGGGTTCTAAGGAAGTAGATACAGAACACAAAACCAAACAACGATGTTTTACTTATCTCTGGATATGTTATTGACGGCATAGGGTCAGTTGTGTCTTTTCACAATGTAGTTGAAGGGTATTATGATCAATTTTACTGTCCATTTAACGTCGTTAAAGCTCTTTTAATGAGAAGGGGAATCTGACTATTATTTTCAAAAGTAAGGGAGGTCTGTGTAATTTTTGAAACTACAAAGAAATATCTATAATTAAGACAAACATCAGGGAAGGTAAGTGTAATTTATCCTTGTGTTTAAGATAATTTATGATTTTTTGTGTAATTAAATAAATAGTTATAAGAAAAAAAATGATTAATTAATTATCTTATTGATTATTTTAATTTTTAATTTTTTATGCCAAGCAGCCCTTATGAGGGGGTTATAAGCGAATCTCCTTTTGAAGGTGCTTTCTTCAAAATGTTACTCCCGTAATCGAATACGAGGAGAAAAAAGAGGAGGAACCAACCCACTACTTTTCATTACAAGCTCTCTCTCTCTCTCTCTCTCTCTCTGTCTGTAACTTTCTCAAGGTACATTTCTTTTCTGCAATATTCAATTTCATTTCTTTTCATCTAATCATATAATAATGTATATATATTGCTTTTAATCTGATCCTGAATTGGTGATTTTCTTTTTTTAATATTGAAGATCTTCAAATGTTACAGACTCGAATGCAATTCTTTGAAATTCGTCAACTTGCGTATGCCATTTTTACATATTAAAAATCGATGACTAAAAATTTGCTTAATGAAAAGCTTTCATTCATTTTCTGTTGCTGTGAAAAATTCGATCCAGCCATTGAATTGAATGAATACATTGCTATTACCGATTAAGATTATGATTTTCTTATTCTTCGTCCCTAATCCTCAGGAATAAATCAAGTTAAAGAAATTTTGTTTGTTTGTTTGTTTGTTTGTGTGTGTATGTGATGTTTGTGCCGTAATTCGAAGCATTGTTGTTAAAGTAGTTGTCTTTGATTTGGTTTCTTTTGTTCTTTAACTTTGGTAGACAGACCCAAATGGTTATAGTGATGATTAATGGATTTATATAGTGGTAGGTGTGATTGTTGCTATTGATCTTGGTTTGAGACCCCAAAGTAGTTTTCAACATTGCAAAATTGGGTTACATGTTAAGACTTTCATCAAAACTAACTCTACAAGCCACATTATGCTCAAGACAAGATTATTTGAAATTCCATATAAGGTTGTGTTTAAATCAAGTATTTAATTTGGGAATCGCAGAGGGACAAGAAAAAACAACGGAAAAGTCAATGAAATAGAAGCTAAATTTTTGTGACATTTTCCCTTTCCTTTTCTTTTCCCTTCTTAAATCTATGTTCAAATCCTAGATCCAAACACAGCTTTAGTGTATAAAAATTGAGGGAAGTTTGTAAGTTCAAATTGATTTTAAAGGTGTTGGGGAAATGAAGAATGTGGTTCTTGAAATTTAATATTACTCTATTGAGACTTTGGACTAATCATCATTCAGCAATAGTTACCTATCTGCATAGCATGTCCTTAAACATTGAGGTCCCTCCTCAGCAAAATTTTTTTATTTCAAAGAGTAAACTGCTTTACTTTTGTTAGGGTAGCAGATCTATGTCCTAGCTAGTGGTGGCAGCCAGCAACTCCCATGCATAATTTTCCTTCCTGGATGGCTTTTTTATTTCCTCAGTTTCAGTTGGTGCCCCATCGTTTTTTTTTTTTTTTTTTGGAACTATGGAAGTTCATTCAGATATGAAACTGTAGTTTGCTTGCGTAATTGAACATGTGAAGTGTGATTACAACTTAAGCCGATCTTAATTTATGCACTGATTTGAAATTTTTTTGATCATTTTTGAAAAACTGGTTATGACTTGAGTACCTTTTGTGTGCACAAGTTTCAGGTCAAGCCTAAAATACTCAATACCAAAGCCTTTGATTCCTTGTATCTTATTAAAGGCCAGGACTATACGCGTGAACATGAAACATTATAGATTTGTGATATATCTGAATAGATTATTTTCTGTTCTTCTTGCATATAGACAGATTTTGATACACACATTTATTGTATAACCATGTATTTAGAAATTCAGATGACTTTGGTGTTGCATACTACTCTGAAGTTGTCGTAGAATGGTGGTGCAGGAATGACATCTTAAAACATCAGGGGTTTAATAAGATTTTCTGTAGCAAACTTCATGTGTTTGTTGTATCTGTGTCAGTGCCTCTGTGTTCTCAAATTTGGTTTGGTTACTGTGGCTCAATTCAACGTTTTGAAATTGTTGTAATTAGTAGCAAAGAAAATGCTTTAGAAGAATTTGGATTAGAGTACAGCACATAGCTATCAAAGTGCCCGACTATTGGCCATACCCCTCGGTTTGTGACTTGATTTCAATGAGCATGCCATAAATAGAATATAAATTCATTCTAGCTAATCTTGGTTGTTTCCCATTGACAAATGTTATTAGGCTGTGAGATGGCTTATTCAGCAATTTATGAACTTGCTGGGTGTTGGATGTTCTTATGGACAAGTTCTTCATCAGTTCATCTTCATAAACACATGTAGAGAGGGGTTTATGATGTGTATAGTTTTGCACATGAAGCAATGTGCTTATATCTATCCATGTTGAATATCATGTTTGTTGATGAGTGCTCACTGATTTTTCTTTTTTTATTTTTTTCCCTCTGCAGTGCAGAAAAGTTCCTGATATACAGAAGTGAGAATCAAGACTAAGGTGTGATGACCTCAGAAAGGGAAGATTTCAACCTTACAGGTCCCTTGCACCTAACCGATGTTGACTGGTTTGTCCTTTTCTCCCCATATTATTATAGCATTTTTGGGGTTGAAGGAAATTAGAGAATTTGAGAGGTGGACTCGGAGGTGTATGCCAATGGTCATGCAAAATATTGAAGTCATTTTATAGGATTCAGACTTCTGTTCACGCTAATGCTAGAATCATCTCTAAGATTTCTTGTTCTTCTTGGGGAGACATTGGAACAGCTTACTTGATGTTACCTTAAAACTCACATTGAACAAAATCAACTGACAGTTTGGAGCAATGCCATGTGGGGTTTTATTTCCCTGAGAGTTTGGTGCATGTTCTGATTCTACCTAGGGGCTTTGGAATTTTGACAGATATTTTGTTAAAATTGGTGCTGGGTTCCATATTTGACTTTTGGATTTGGTATGGCATGACATGTTATGTTCTTTAATTGACTTTTGAGCCTATTCTACCTTTGAAGAAGACCTGCTTCCATGCTCGTTTTATCATCACTTTGAATTTGAATTGTTTAATTGACGTTAATTTTCTTCCGTTCTTTCAGAAGTCACATCCACGAACAAACTTAAAAGGAATGACTAAGCATATATTTTACCTTGGGACTCAAAATATGTATAATCACTACATAGCCATGCCCAAGTTCTTAAGAGTTTCTAAATCACCCTTGCAGGATGATGGCCGAATCCATGTGTTCAAATGATTGAGAATACAGTTATATTGAAATTTCTGCTGATTATGTCTTTCTATGCAATTTCGATGCTTCATTATATTTTTCTGCGGTTTGATTGATTCCCTCCAGCACTGAAAAATGATCTGTAAATGAAAAATGAAACCTTGTTTCTGCTGGATTCGTTATAGATGTATATTCCATGATCTTTCTGCTATATATGAACAATGAAATCAGAGACGTTAATTATTGTGCTATCTTGTGCAGGAAAAATGTCGATCACCGAAGGTCTGTGGCTGCCTGTTTGGTTCAGGGTGTCTACATATTAGAGCGGGACCGCCAGGAGAATAGGCAAGGGCCTGAAGCTCTTGCTGCTCCTTGGTGGGAGTTATTCCATTTCCGATTACATAGTCAGCTTGTGGATGATGCTGATCATTGCATCTTTGGTGCCATCTATGAATTTAAATCAGCACGTGACTGCAACCACTTAACAAACGGAAGTCCACGTTATGTAATCGCCTTCCGAGGCACCCTAACCAAAGGAGACGCTTTTTTACGAGATCTCGAAATGGACATCCACATTATAAAAAATGGACTTCACCGGACATCCCGTTTTGAGATTGCCATGCAAGCTGTGCGGAACACAGTTGCCGAATTTGGAAACTTGAATATCTGGTTAGCTGGCCATTCCCTGGGAGCAGCCATGGCAATGCTTGCTGGAAAGACTATGGCGAAGATGGGAGTTTTTCTCGAAGCTTTTCTCTTTAACCCGCCATACTTGTCCGCGCCAATTGAGAGAATCAAGGATGAGAAAGTGAAACATGGGATCCGGATTGCGAGCAGTTTCCTCGCTGCAGGACTCACTGTTGCTTTGAGGGCTCGACATCAGAAGAATTTATCAGAAGATCCGTTTGTAGCTTTGTCTGCATGGGTTCCATGTCTATTTGTCCATCCTGGGGATCACATTTGCTCAGAGTACGTTGGGTACTTTGAACACAGGAAGAAAATGGAGGAAATCGGAGCAGGAGAGGTCGAGAGGTTAGCCACACAGAATTCATTCGGGGGCCTTCTTATGAGCGCAATGGGAAAGGAGTCAGAAGAGCCTCTACACCTCATTCCTTCAGCCAATCTGGTAGTTAATTTAATTCCTGCACAAGACTTCAAAGAAGCTCATGGAATTCATCAATGGTGGAGACCTGATCTGGATTCACATTCTAAGGTTTACAACTACAGATAATTGTTGCTGTTGTCGTCGTCGTCGTTTTTTTGGTTATGCTTTTGTGGCATTAATGGAGGAGATAGATTTTTGGTTTTCCTTGTAATGTGTGTTGAGGCATAGGTTTATGTTTCTATGTAATCACTTGTTTACTAGATCTCAGTTGTGTAAATTTTGATGTATTGCTTGGGGAAAACAAAGTAATCTGTTGTCAATACTTGTATATGGGGAGATCCATATCCAGTTGGCAGTTGAATTGGAAATATGCATATAAGTTTCAGAAACTCCCAGTTTTGTTGATTTTGTTTTGGTGATTGTGTTGAAGTGCACTCATTACCACCATACCTTGTAACAAGTACATTCTGTCTAATAATCTAACCGAGTTTCATAATATTGAGACTTGTTTTGGCAATTAGCTAAAAGTCACAAAAGTCCCGTCAACTCTTCTGCTTTTTTTTTTGGCAAAAAATCTAAAAATTAACTAAAATAATCAATTTTTAGAACAAATTTTTTGATTTCAATATTCAGTCTATGCAAAATATATTCGTCATCTCAAAGATTATTAAACAAACAATTTTGATAATATTTATTTCTTTTTAAATATTATTTATTCGGTGAATTACTTAAACACTATCTGTTGGCTTTTTGGCTTTCGAAGATTATTAATGTAATTTTGAGCGTGTCAGCAAGGAGCAATCAGTCCTTAGAGAAAATTAGTTGCCAACCAATTATCAGACGATTGTGTTTTAGTTCTTTCAACCTCAATAAAGAGGACTTTTACTGGTGGCTTTGTTTAGGATAATTAAGTAAACAACAATTAAATGAAGAACAATTGTAGCGTTTCATTAAGTAAAAATGAAAGACTTACAATGATCCAATTCAGCCTCGTAGAGGTTTACATCAACAAGCTATTTAAAAACTACTCCTATGAACGAAATACAGTGCAAAAATATAAAGAACAAGAAATGTAAAAACTAGAAGGAAAATAAAGTAGATAAAACTGGTTTTTTGGATCTGAGTCTGGGGCACTTTCTGGGGCCTTCTCTGCTATTTATGCTCTCAAAGAAAACCGTCGAAATGCATTTCTAACCGTCGAACCATCCCTCCATGGTCGCTGATCATGTTGTCTTATAGTTAGCTCCACTATGCCATATCTGCAGTTAGGTTTCCCTCTTGATTTTGAATTTAAATATGAGCAACCGTTGAAACCACGTCATTTGCATATCTTTGTTGATCTAGTGCTACGCAGATCTATAATAACCAATACTAACTACCACGTGTGCGATTACGATTGAAAATTTGAATTGTCTTCCCGTATTGCCCTCATCCTGTTACGTGTCGAACTGTAATTGACTTATACAAAATATGTGGTCAACATTATCCCCCGCACTAATATACCCAATACTTGGTGATATTAATGGATCAAGGTATTTTACGCACGTCTTAGAACGTGCATGGGCTTTGCACTTTTCAGAAAAGAAACCGTCGTTCATCAATGAACACTTGCATTAAATTCTTTTCTGTCCTTTGAACATTCCCATTATCTCAGTATTCAAAAAGACTAGTTCAGCTCTCATGGCCAAGCAGACCTTTTCTTACCTCGATCAAGCATATGAAGAGTTGTTTGATAATGCTGTTCATCCTCGAAAGAATCTTCATGCATTGATTAGCCATCTTTACCCACATTCCTATATTCAAGTCATGGAAGCTTTTGTAAACTATCAGCCTTTGGATTACGAACCCATTGTCCACAATCCTTTAACCCAAAATTTTGCAAACATGGATATTTGAAGCTCTTCCTCCAACCCAAATCCTTCTGCGTTGGATAAGGCTGCAGCTTCTTCTTCTTCTGGGGCTTCTGGTTGGAGAAGCTGGCCAAAGCCTGATGAGTCCAAGTTAAGAGAGCGAATTAATCATCATTTTGTCGAATTTGTTGATCCTCTAACTTTTCCTCCCTTTGCTCGGAGTTCGGTGGTTTACCCATATGTACGCATCGACCGCTGACACCGTTTGGAAGACAACTTACTCATAGCCCAAAAGAGGCTCAAGGGTATAGCCCGTCATTCTTAGCCCAAAAGGCAAAACTTTTCTCTTCTGACTGGCTTGATATCGTCAACAACCCCCAATTTCCTCCTTCTTTCGAGATGGAAGCTCCTGCACCCCCTCTCCCGCAAAACCCTCACTGGATGGAGGAACTAAGACTTACTCTCTTTGAGGACCAGTTTCTCCCCTCCTATCATCCTCTACCTCCTCCTACTAAATATCAGCGACAGCAAGCCCAACTTCTGCTTGCGGCCTTTTCTCACTTGCCCTTCAATGTTCTTGAGGACGATGTTCCTCTCAAGAACTTTCGATGGGCTTGTGATGTTATGACCCGGGGTCATGTCCTCAACCCTATCGCCCAAGTAGAACTCCAGATGTTTTTAGACCAACTCCTACTGCTTCTTCATTGGCATCACATTTCTGTGGCCACCACTCGATCTTTGGATCAAATCTCAGCCCGTCAAGTTCATACTCGGTATGAAGCAGAGAACCTCATCGATGAATATAATGATTTCAAGAATAAAGACTTTGCATACTGGGATGACTTGGACATAGATGAGATAGAACAAAGGTTGAAAGAAACAGAGTTTGAAATAAAGGCCGAAAAACTTTTTTTATCAAGTAAGAGCATATCAACTTCAGCAGCCTAACCTGAAGAAGATAGAAGATAGAATAAAGAAGGAACAAAAGTTCATTGACCATAGTTGGAACAAGTTCCATGACCTTGTCATTTATTCTATTCCTTATTTTTATGAACTTGACTATGTAGCTAAAGAAGGCTTCTAATGTAATTGCTTTTGTCTTAATAAAGCTAAGATGTTTTCTCTTTATTTGGCATGGTCTGATTTTACCCCATTTGTCAAAGACCAACAAACTTAGGGCTTCCAATTCAACAATTTCATTCTTCGAATCTCGATTCGATCACACCCAATGAAATACTGAAAACCCGATTTGAACTTTTCCAACTTATGGAGTGTAACTGACAACTTTTGTCGGTTTCCTTTCAGAATCAGAGCCTCGAATTCAACAATTTTGCCCTTCGAAACTTGATTTGATCATATCCAATTCCCCAAAATGTGGTTGATGCAATCAAGGACTTTCAAATCAATTAATTTTGTTTTGAACAAGCAGTCTATATTTTCCAAAATGTGGAAACCTCTTTTAAGGACTGTACTGTTTTATTTGAAAAAAGTGATTTCTTCTGTATACTATCAAACCAACTATTGGTTTGAAACTTAGAACAAACAATTTCTAATCATAAGGTATTTCAAGTTTTGCTTCGAAGGATTTTACTCTCATTGAGAAACCTAAAAACAGATCCTTAATCCTTTTGAAGTAAACAAATACCTAAGCATTCTTGCACCGTTGGCGTCGAATGTGCTTCGAAGTCGACTTGGTACCAAAACTTGGCTTCGAATCCAAATATTTTATTTCGAAGCTGACATCAGTATTTGAGATGCGTTTCCCTCCATAACTGTCAATATTGAGGGAAACTTTTCGCATCCGTACCTTTAGTACTTCTTTACGAATTCCACCTACATAAAACAATTGGGTATCTTTTTCAGACACAAAGGTTTTAAAAACCCTTTTTACTTCGTACTCTGAATCCACTCGCCTGCCTAACACACAAACCCTTCATCTCTACTGACCTTCCTTTTCTTGATGCTCGTTACCAATGGAGTCTTCTTCCTTGAAAGTACCAACTGGCGAACGTATAAGCCCAACAATGGCTTTGAAAAGATGTATTGAGGAAGAAATCGCTAACTTTAAAGCTGGTAGATCGAGTGCCATAGACGGACGCCTCTTTGTTCCTCGTCACAGCGAATAACAAGAATATGTCCTAGGTCCTATCTTTCGAGAGGCTCCCGCCCAACTTCCAGCTTTGTACCCTCGTTTGGAGGACCACTTTCTTCTCTATGAATGAGGGCTTGACTAGGGAAATTGGAGAGTGAACCGACCTCATCATTGCTGGCCAACATTGAGGGTTGAGTGGGAGGAGTGGTATGACAGGGTCGTGCCTGCAAGAGAATGAGACCTACAAGAGCTCTGCATTCTCAATGCCTTTCGTTTTTCCAGGTTTATCATTCCTGAAGACCCTTTTTTGAATCCTGTCGCTCTTTGTTTTTGGTATATGGCCTTTAACTTTTTTCAGTTTTGTTGTGGTATGATGGCTCCTACCGTTTTTGATATCTGTCATCTCTTAGGACTTTTACCACTTGGTTCCCCCTTTACACCCAACTATCCAGACCTTTCGGTTAAATTTTCTTTTCCACTTTTGAATTCTTCCTTTAGTGACTTCGTAAAGGCTGAAAATAAAAAGGTGGGCCCTGTGAGTGATCGAGAACTCTTCTCCTTTATTTTATACTGGTTGTGTAAATTCCTCTTTTGTACATCATCTCAACGAATCATGCCTGAGTTTGCCCCACTTTCAAAGGCCCTTGTTTTGAAGAAGCGAATAGCCTTGGCCCCTTATCTTTTAGGCCATGTTTATAGAGCCTGCTCCCAATTCTGTGAGAATCCTCTTGATGTCAACCAAGGAGGTCCCCTCTGGGTGCTTCAACTCTGGCTCTGGTGTCTTAAATAAGTGCATTTTTTGTCTTTTTGGACTAAAAAGTTGAGAAAAAAAATATAAATGTTTGGGTTAACTTTTTGACTTTTTATGGAAAAATGTGTTTTAAAAAATTGTATAAAGAAGCGTGTAGGAGAAGATTAGAAATGAAAAGTCAACAGCCGTACAATCTGAGGGTTGAATTGATGGTAAGAAATTATTGGCTAATTTTTGGGCATTGCACTGAACGGTTTTGTTGGGCCCATGGGTGCCATCACGGGTCCCATTTTGATAATCTGAACCGTTCAATGCGTAGAACTCGTCGAGTACTATATGTTTTTAAAAAGTCACGTTGATCGGATATCGATAGCTATCTAATCAGATGTGTTTTTTTTCAATCGTTAATTATAACACCATCTATTTTTTTTATACAAAACTGATTTGATCATATAATTATCGATATTCGATCAATGTGATTTTTTACAAACATATAGGACTCGGCGAGTTCTACGCATTGAACGGTTCAGATTATCAAAATGGGACCCGTGATGGGCCCCCATGGGCCGAACAACAGTGTGTGAAAATTACACCAAATTGTGCAATTTTTCCTTTCAAATGCAGCACAGAGCTTCACGGGTCAATTGATGAGTTGTACGGCTGTGTGAATTGATGTGTGAAAAATTAATTTTTTAATATATTTTTTTTGGTGAATAGTGATAACTTTTTAACTTTTTGACTTTTTGGCTTTTTGGGGAGATGCCAAACTTGGCCTTATTTTATTGATTTGCATCCCAAGTGCTTGAAATTCTTAGTTCAAGACCCTAGCACTTATGGAGAAAAGTATGCTAGAATTTCCCTTTATCCCGCTTCTTTCGCCTACTATCTTATTTTTTTCCACCAGCTCCCAGTTTCCCCAGCTGCCACCTTCTTTTCTCCCTTCGATGCCAATAAAGGACCGATTTAGCTAAGGACATTCTTGCCTGATAGACAGTGTTCCATCCCATCGCACAAAGACATGTGGGCTTCTATTTTGTTGCCAAGGGAACTTTTTATTAGTACTTTAAACCCTCGAGCTTATAAGTGCATAGCTGAGGTATACTGCCCTTCCCAGTTTGCCAGGCAATTTGGGTTTACCCAAGGAATTCCCATTCCATTCTACAGTCTTTCAAATGTTCATCTTATAGCCAGAGACTTGAGAGTACCCAAATCTAAACTAGAGGAGGTAACATTTAAACTGTTGAAAGATTTGAGTGAGTTTAAATGTGTCTCCTTCCTCCCCTCTGGCTTCGTTTTTGAAAAGATTTCAAAATTGGTGGACAGCCACTATGGAATGCATCTAGCAATACATCCTCATGATTTACTGATAGGGTTATATGTGTGCCTTCTAAGCTGAACCAAAAGAAGCCGGCCATCCCCTCTCTTTCTACAGCTACAGATATTACACAGTCTCACTCCCTCCTTCCAGAGTTACCAGAGCTGCTTCGAAAAAAGGTATGCATTTTTAGATTTCCTTTTTTTTTAGAATTTTCTGTTTGTTTTCTTCATATTCATACTACTTGGTGTAGGGTCTCCACAAGAAGAATCTCCCAAGAGAGCTGAAGCCCTAGCTATTCTTAAAGACAAACACTACCAGAAAAAGAAAAGAAAACTAATACTCACTCCTGAGGAGTCTGAGTCTCAAATTGAAGAGAAAGAGATAGAGAAGGAGTAGGAAGTACCACTGTAGAGAAAAAAGAGAAAGAAGATAACTGTGTCTCCTTCTGACCTGGTCGAAGATCTTACTCATGAGGCAGCTGCCAAAATAGTGGAAAAGGAACACTCTAAAGAGATAATTGTCTTCCAGAGAGTTGAAAAAAAGGCGGCAGCAACAACTATTAAGGGATAAAGCTGCTGCTGCTGATACAATCCAAAGGGAAACTGCGAGAAGGCAACAAACTGCTGAGCATTATTCCCTTCGTAGTTCTCCCATCATTGCCACCACTTCTGAAACCAGTAATTTCCTCTCATGTCTCTATTTTATTTTCTCAAATTCTTGATATTTGATAATTAACATTACTTTGTATTTCTTCTTTTGCAGCAACACCTACTCTGCTTCTCCCTTTGATAAGGACTCCTTTAGTTTCATCTGAAGTTGAAAGACCTCAAAATGTGGAGCCAATTCAAATAATAATCCCACTCCCTGGTCCCACATTTTCCATACCTTTCATGAGGCAAAGTATTCCTGCATCTCTGTCTTTTGGCTTAACTCCATACTTTCCTCACTTATCCTTCAACTCTACTCAATTTGCTTTTCCTTTAAGCCTTACTGTTCCTTCATCTTCTGAGGAAACTCTTGATATCACTTCAGCTATTGCTTCATCTTCAGCGATAGCTGATTCCTACAGAGAAGACACGGGTAGCTTACCAATTCCTTGTCCATTATCTCTACCTAGCTCTAGTCCCTCTTCTCTTGACCTACTGGTAGCCAAAACTATGGAAACTGCTAGGGATACTTCACCTTCTTCTCCTATTCCTATGCAGCTATTTCTTCCTCATACCAGAGTTCTTTCTGCACCTTCCATGTCAACAGATGAGGTGGACATCTTCGAGGCTAGGTTAGCTAGTCTTTTTGACATGCCTTCCACCACTCCACCAGCTAATAATGAAACTGAGCCATTAGTCCTAACTGATTCTCTCTTAAAAATTTTTGAGAGCTCTTCCTCCACCAGTAGGACTTCATTGCCTACACTAGACTTGGATAGCTGTTTGGAGTTGCTGACATTCTTCTCGAGAATCCCCTTCAAAGCCTTACAAAGGCCTATAATCAAGAATGGCTTCCTCCAGTGCTGCAAGGTTGTTGAGCAATCCAGCATGACTATTTCAAGTCATTTATCTCAAGCAGCAGTCACCATTGATTTTTACATCAACATTTGCTATGCTGCTAAAGCTGCAGAAGAGAAATTGCTGAGAGACTAGAGTTTTGTTTCCCAAATACATGCTGAAGTGTCAGAATTGAAAGAACAACATTCCTCTGTCGCCTAATTTCGAGCTTAACTACTAGAGAAGAAAGCTCAGGTTGAGGAAGAGTTATCAGCAGTTAACCAGGCTTTGGATCGAACTGCTACTAAGCTGCAGATCACTAACCAAAGACTGGCTGATCGAAAGCAGGAGATGGCTACAACCATTCAGTTGTTCCCATCTCTCAAGAGTAGAAAGTCAATTGTAGAGGAATAGCTGAAACACTGTACTGACTTTTGGGCCAATCTATGGCTATATGTATTCAACTCATTATGAAATAAAATCCTTATTTTATTCTTTGAGTGTTTTCATGTTTTTTTTAGCACTTATTTATTCCTTGTGTTTCCACATGGTTGGATAATAAGGCTTCAAATATCTGCATTAATTTTCTTGGGATGTACATATCCATTCAAATTTTCAAATGATATGCTCCGAAGGCAAGACTCTATGAATTGATATGGTCCTTCCCAGTTAGGTGACCATTTGCCAAAGTTGTGGCTTTTATTCCCTATTGGGAGTATTGTCTTCCATACCAAATCACCTTCATCAAAGCTAATATACTTGACCTTCTTTTTATAGTTTTTGGCTGCTTTCTTCTTTTGAAAAAGAATGCTATTTAAGGCCAGAATTCTAGCTTCATCCACACTTTCTAATTCCAAACACATACTCTGATGGTACTATTCAGGAATTAACTGATCTTGGCATCTCACCCTCAAGGACTTAATATTAACTTCTACAGGTAGTACTGCATCATGTCCATATACTAAAGCATAAAAAGTGATTCCTGTACTTGATCTTAGAGAAGTCCTATAAGCCCATAATACATCTAACAGTAAGTTATGCCAATCCCTGGGATTGTCTTCCACAACTTTCTGTATTCGTTTTTTCAAAGATTTCTTGGATGACTCTGCCTGACCATTGGCTTGTGCATAATAGGGGGTAGAATTAACAAGGCTAATTCCAAATTCTGCCACAAAAGACTTCACCATTTTCCCATCAAATACAGTCCCATTATCAACAGTTATGGTCTGTGGGGTGCCAAATCTGTGGATCAGATCTTTAATGAATCCAATAAATTCGGTCTGATCTACAGCCTTATATGGCTTAGCTTCGACCCACTTAGTGAAGTAATCAGTGGCCACTAAGATGAAACAATGATGCTTCGAAGAAGGTGGATGTATTTTCCCTATCATATCCATAGCCTATCCTCCAAACGGCCAAGGCTTCACAACCGCGTATAGATCAGTTATGGGTACATGCCTTATTGCGCCATGCTTTTGGCATGCTTGGCAACCTCTAGCATATTCTATACAATCCTTAAGGATGGTTGGCTAATAGTAAGAATGTCTTCGAAGCAGCCATCTCATCTTCACACCAGGCTGATGAGCACCACAGATGCCTTCATGAACCTCAGCCATGGCTGTCAATGCTTCCTTTGGACCTAAACATTCCAATAATAACCCATCTGCCCCCCTTTTGTAGAGAGCATTACCATACATTATGTATTGCATAGATTGCAATTTGATTTTTCTGCTGGCTTTCGAAGATGGGCCAGCTAGATACTGCATTATTGGATGCCTCCAATCTTGTTCTTGTAAGTCATTATGATTGACTTCTAAGACCATATTCCTTTTATTCAAAGGTGGTATTACCTTTTGATATGTTGTTTGGCTTATGTTCCTTTGAGTGTTATCCTTTCTCTTGAAATTCGAAGTTTTCTGAGCCACATCATTAGCTTTATTATTCAAGAATCTTGGGACATAAGTTACATTTGCTATCTGAAATTGAGAAAGCAGATGTAATGCAACAACATAGTATGGCAACAAGCTTATACTTTGACATTTGAAAATTCCTTTCACCTGGTTAACCACCAATGAGAATCTCCAAATATATCAACTGCATGAGCTTGTAATCCAATAAGTTTTCCAGTCCCATTATTAAAGCTTCATATTCAGCTTGATTATTGGAACAATAATTTCATCCACTCTGAAACCATGTGTGGTTTCTACCCCTTGTGGTGACTTAATCACCACACCAATTCCAGTTAGACCATTGGCTTTGATCCATCGAACCACATTTGCCATGGTTCAACACTAACCATACCAAGTTCCATTATCTCTTGGCTTTCTGTTTGACATGGATGATCTGCCAAGAAATTAGCTAAAACTTGTCCTTTTACTGCCTTTTGGGGACATATTCTAGATGAAATTCTGATAAAGCTAGTATCCATTTGCCAATTCTTCCTCTCAACATAGGTCTAGATAACATATATTTAACCAAATCTGTGGTTGCAATTACCAAGACAGTTGTAGGCAAAAGATAGTATCTTAGTTTCATTGCAGCAAAATACAATGCAAGACAACTTTTCTACAGCTGAATATTTACATTCACAAGAATTTAGAAACCTACTAAGGTAATAAACTGCTTGCTCTTTGCCTTCTTCATTGTCTTGGGCTAAGAAAACTCCCAGTGAATCTTTGCTGCAGTTATACAACTTCAAGGGCTTATCACCCTTTGGTGGCATCAGCACTGGAGGGTTGGCCAAGTAGGCTTTGATTCCTTCGAAAGCAGTTTGATGCTCTGCTGTCCACACAAATTCCTCTTCATCTTTAACCTTAATAAGGAAGAAAATACTTTAGTTTTCCCTGCAGTATTAGAAATAAATCTTCGAAGAAAATTAACCTGCCAAGGAATTTTTACTTCTTTCTTACTTGATGGAGGTCTGGCTTCAATGATAGCTTTGGCTTTGTTCTGATCAATCTGTATTCCCTTCTTGTGTACTACATAGCCCAAGAAGTTTCCAGCTGATACGCCAAAAGCACATTTGAGAGGATTAAGTTTCAACTTGAACTTTCTCATTCTTTCAAAAGCTGCTTCCAAGTGAAACAAATGTTCCTCCATGGATTGAGACTTTACTACAATATCATCAATGTAACACTCTAAATATCCTCCAATGAGATTATGAAAGATAGTGTTCATAGCCCTTTGATATGTAGCCCCAGCATTCTTCAGACCAAATGGTATCTTAACCCATTCGAAGGTGCCAATGTTTCCAGGACATCTGAATGATGTTTTGTGGATATCCTCTTCTGCAATGCAGATTTGGTTATAACCAGAGTGCCCATCCATCATTGATAAAATTTGATGCCCTACTGAACTTTCTACCAATAAATCTACTATAGGGATAGGATACTCATCTTTTGGAGTCGCTAATTCAGATTTCTGAAATCGATGCATATTCTCATTTTGCCATTCTTCTTAACTACATGCACAATATTGGATAGCCATTCAACATACCTGGTTGTCCTAATAAAGCCTGCCTTGAGGAGCCTAAGAATTTCCTCCTTGACCTTCTGAATCACTTCAGGACTCATCCTTCTTGGTTTTTGCTTGTATGGCTTGAAATTAGGCCTCATAGGGAGCCTATGTTCTACTAATGACCTATCCAATCCTGGTAGTTCATTATAAGACCATGCAAAACAATCTTTATATCTCTTTAAAACCACCAACAACTGGTCCCTGTTAAGAGCATTTAACCAAGCACTTATATAGGTAGGCTGCTGCATAGAACCTTCCCCTAAGTTCACCTCTTCTAAAGGATCTTGCATCTGAGGACTCACTGATGCTTCTTTTTTATTTCCTTTGTCTTCAAAGCAATCTCCTTGTTTTGTCCTATTTCCAATTTCTTTGATTCAACATCTTTGCCCTTCTCCTCATAGACAAAGTCTGTTCATAAGGCTTCTTCTTCCTGTATCTCCTGGACTTTTGTTTCAATGTCCAATGCACAGTATTTATCCAAGGCCAAAACCTTGACCTGCTGCTGCTGCTTATAGCCAATTACCATAGCTTCTTTCTCTTGCTCTTGCACCCTCTGGACTATTGATTTCATGTCCAATACTGAGAACTTAACTAAAGCCAAAGATCTGGCCTCCTAGGTTCCATCTTTTTGCTTACAATCAGGCATCATGGTCATCTTTGGCGACAAACTCTTCATCAGCACTTTCATGGACTAAGTGCTTTAGGTGTGCTAATTCCTCATCAGCCATCACTTCGGCTGATCCATCAGGTTTTCTCAGTACACTGAGTGGTGCCACTCATTCAATGTACAATTTGACCTCTGCAAAATCTGCACAAGCTATGAAGGGTTGAGGGTCTGCGTTGATCTCCTCTGTCTCTCCATTGCACAAAGCCATCATGATCTTCTGATGTAGAGAGGAAGGCACACATTTGTTGGTGTGAATCCAATCCCTATCGAGTAGAGCATTATACTTAGCATTGCTGTCGATAACGAAGAATGTAGTCATGCAGTCCCTAGTTCCCACACTCAGGTTGATGGGCAAAATGCCTTGAGCCATCTGTTTGTCTCTAGCGAAACCAGCAATGGTTGTACTGGTTGGGATTAGTCTGGGGTTCCTTTTTCCTAGTTTCTTCAAAGAAGTTTCAGAAGCAGGTTTACTGCTGCCCCATTATCCACCAATACTCGGTTCATCTGTATGCCATCGAAGAAGGTCTTGATATACAATGGTTTGACATGTTGTGTCATGGATGTCGTGGGATACTCAAAAGGGTATGAGAGGTCAATATTCACCTCTTCCTCACTCTCATCTCCAGTTTCCATTGGTATGGCCACTTTGGATTCATCTTGCACCATACTTACTTGTGATCTTCAATAGAAATTGGAATTGGGTCAATTTCCTAACCTTCTTAGTTTTTATCTTCAGCTTGGAATTCCTGTGGTAGTATATGTACCATATTCACTGATACTGGAGAAAACGAGCCAAATTGGATGGCTGGCTGTACCTATTTCTCTTCCTGGCCAACTTGTTCAATTACTTCAGAAGCATTTTCCATGCTGTATTCTGGCACTTCAGTACTAGTAACTTTCTTCGAATGGCCTGTTTCTGTTGGTTTTTCGACCAAAAATGTCTGTTCAACCATGAAGGCTTCAAACATTTCTTCCTCAACTATCTCATTCCTTTGGCCTAGGCCAACTTCTCCCTCTGTCTCACTATCACTTTCCATCAAAGCCTTTTCCGGTCCTGCCAAACTGGATTTCTCTTTGGCTTTCAGTTCGAAATGAACTTTGACCAATTGCTCTCTGCTGCAACTCATTTTGTCTTGAGGAGTCGATTTTGGATTATGATCTAACTTTAAACTTTTTTCTCCCTCTGCCTGGCCCTTTGGCTAGACCAATGAAGAGCTTTCTCCACTTTCTTTCATATCCTTCTGGTACTGAGTGTACCTTCGCTGGATCTTCCTCATTTGGGACCTAGAAATCACTGGGACCATATTTGGTTCCTTTGTTTTTGGATGCTTAAGTAACATCCAATTATTTGGAACCACCAAAGGAGGTTTAACCATCCTACCTTGGTCTCCAACAACATTTCTTTGGGTAGACATTTCCCTAGGTTTGTTCTGTATGAACCAATCTGGAACTCCAGGTACCCATGAACCCACTAGCTCAGTTGTTGAACTATCTCTTTCTTCTTTCGAAGCCAGCTTCGAGGCTGGCTGTGAAGGCCACTGCTTGGCCTTGACTCCTTGTTTTGGGCCTAATTCAGGCCTTCTATGAAGGTGGCCACTTTCCATCTTGTGTGATGCTGGTCTAGGGGGCCAATCTCTGGCTTTGATCCCATAACCTGAGCCCACTTCAGGCCTCCTTTCAAGACGATTGCCCTCCATTCTATAATAGTTGGGTGGTCTGAACTCATGTAGAGGTCTCTTATCCTTGGATTGCACTCTAGTAGTTGCTGACCCAGCCATGAATGGCTGCTGCCTAGGACCAGTTGGATATGGCCTTTTGTTATAGGCACTGGTTGGTTTAGGACGCCTTTGTACATCTTTGTAATATTGTTTCCCATCAACTGGAAGCCCTTTCAGCCACTTGTAACTCAACCTGCACCTGGGATACATTCTTTGGATGACAGCTGCCTTTAAAGAATCATCATCCAGTGCTTCCTCATCAGAGTCCTCCCTCTGGTATGAAAAGCCTTGTCCAACAACTGGTGAACTTCTAGCATCCTTCTTGACAATAGTCTGGCTGGCAACATGCATTTTCACATTGACCTCTTCCAATTCCTTCAAGGATAAGTTTTGGAAATTTGGCACAATAAAATTGGCTGCAGCTTCTCCAATTTCTGGGAACGGATTAGAGTCGATCTCCATGGCCTTTTTTGCTTTAGCTGGGAATTTTAAACTTCTTTTTTGAATCTGTTCTTGGATCATGTCCCGAAAAACAATACAGTTTTTAGTCGAGTGAGACCAAGAATTATGCCATTTACAATACACTTTTCCTTTAAGTTCCTCTGGAGACGGAATTTTGACTCCTGTTGGTAACTTCAGAAAGTTGGCCGCAAGCAAATGATCAAAAATGTCATCTGCCTTTGTTAAATCGAAAGAGTATTTCCTATGAAGGTTTTTCTTTTTAAACTGCTGGTCAATTGTTGTGTCTTTATGAATTAATGCCTCACAGATCACAGGTTCTTTCCCTACAATCACTGCTGCATCAATCTCATAATTAGGATCTCTATAATACGTCTTTTATGATGCATTACTTTGATCTTGTTCTTCCTCTAATAATGCTTCATACCTAGACACCTTATAGGTTAGTTCCACTAAGTCTCTAAAATCAGTCGAGTCAAACTTCTTTCGAAGCCTAAACTCTAAACCATTTTGCGCCAATCTCACGAATTGTGACTCTGGTAGGATGATCCTACATTTGTTTCATGCTCTTTTGAATCTGGCAATAAATTGGGCAGCCTTTTCATCAGGCCTTTGACTCAACCTTGCCAAGTCTGCCATGGAAACTTCTGGCTCCATTTGGAAGAATTGGGCATGAAATGCCTCCTCCATTTGTTGCCAAGTTTGAATAGAGCCAGGTATAAGGTTAATATACCATACGAAGGCTGCCCCAGTAAGAGAATTTGGGAACAATCTTAACTTCATGTAATCATTATTGGTAAATTCACCACATTGAGCGGCGAACCTAGCAATATGTTCTACCGTTGACTGGTTTCCATTCCCATAAAAAAGAGCAAAGTCTGGTATCCTGAACCCTCTTGGGTATTCATGTACCCTATCTACCCATTCTGGGTATGGTTTCCTGTACGCAGGAGTTTAAACCTCCCGAGCCATCGGTCCACACATCTCTCTAATAATATCAGCAATTTGGTCCCTAGGGACCATATTTTGTGCTTGTTGAACCACTACTGGAGGAACAAACACAGGATTTGGTGGACAATCTTGTGCCTGGGGTCCTCTTGGTCTATAGGACAGTATATTTGGGACTGGTTGTCCTTGTGGTGCTGGCTGCTGTTGAGGGTATGAGTGACCCCTCAGAGCCTGTCCTGCGAAAGGACCTGCGAAAGGTGTTGGAACAGGTGTTGTGTCTCTTCCAGTTGTAGGAAACCCTTCCAACCCCCCGGGTATAAATTCAAACAAGGGATTAGTGAACCCCCTTGTGCCAGGTATGGCTTTGAACATGGGATTCGGAAGCATCCTTATGCCATTTTCTTGTGTTGGGCCAGATCTACCAATTTGCATGGCTTCACTGTTAAGTAATGAGGCATTTTGAGTTGTCACAAGCCTCAAAAGAGGCTCATACCAAGATTGAGGTGATGATCTTTCATAGTTTTGATTACTAGTTTGACCATTAGTATGTCCATTACTCTGCATAAGCTGTTTATCTCTAGCCAATCTTTGCTGAGGGACATTTGAAATTTCTTCTGTGTGCCATGTGTTAATTGGTTGATGAGTATTCATTCAATCCAAAAAGGATGTTGCCCATCTTTCCATTGTGTTCATTAATTGCTGTCCCATGGCATCTACTAGGCCACCCCATGGATTCATTGGCTGAGTAGATGAAACAGTGGATAGTCTAATTCCTTGGCCTCGTCCAATATTTTGAACATGTGGTACTTGCTCCGAAGTGCTGGTCTGTTCGACCATAGGTTCTAATAAAACAGGTACTTCCACAGGATGTGTTATCACATTATCTTCTGGATTAGGTATTTCTACCTCTCCTTCCACGCCTTCTTCCAAGCGGTCATTTTCTCCTTGTCTCCTACGTCTAGCCATTTTAATTAGTCCCACTGGGCGTGCCAAAAATTTATGTTGGCTTTTTGGCTTTCAAAGGTTATTATTGTAATTTTGAGCGTGCCAGCAAAGATCAATCAGTCCTTACAGAAAATTAGTTGCCAACCAATTATCAGACGATTGTGTTTTAGTTCTTTCAGCCTCAATGAAGAGGACTTTTACTGGTGGCTTTGTTTAGAAGAATTAAGTAAACAACAATTAAATGAAGAACAATTGCGGCATTTCATTAAGTAAAAATGAAATACTTACAATGATCCAATTCAGCCTCGTAGAGGTTTATAGCAACAAGCTATTTAAAAACTACTCCTATGAACGACATGCAGTGCAAAAATGTAAAGAACAAGAAATGTAAAAACTGGAAGGAAAATAAAGTAGATAAAACTGGTTTTTTGGATCTGAGTCTGGGGCACTTTTGGGGCCTTCTCTGCTATTTATACTCTCAAAGAAAACCGTCGAAATGCATTTCTAACCGTCGAACCATCCCTTCATGGTCGCTGATCATGTTGCCTTATAATTAGCTCCACTATGCCATATCTGTAGTTAGGCTTCCCTCTTGATTTTGAATTTAAATATGAGTAACCGTTGAAGCCACGTCATTTTGCATCTCTTTGTTGATCTAGTGCTACGCAGATCTATAATAACCAATACTAACTACCACGTGTGTGATTACGATTGAAGATTTAAATTGTCTTCCCGTATTGCCCTCATCCTGTCACGTGTCGAACTGTAATTGACTTATACAAAATATGTAGCCAACATTATCTAATAAAATACACTATACATAAAAACTATTATAACAACTCATATAACAAACTAATAAAAGTAGCTTTATAGAAAAAAAGAAAAGAAAAAGAAGCTTACAAAGGATTGTAGTTTCCAAAACACAATATGGTTACAGAAGAAAGTAAAGAAAAATCAAAGAAGTCTCTCTCAATATGGGTGAGATAATCCATTTTAATAGAAAGGAAGAAACTTAAGCATACAAATGGTGTTTGCGGGATAAAAGAGTAATCATGCATCCTTATCTCTTTTGTCTTGACGTGTAGAGGGGCAAGAGGGGCGACCGTCTCCCTTACTATTTAAAAAATATTTTTTTATTATAGTAGTACTAGTACGACCTAAATAAATAATTAAAAATAATTTTAAAATTAAATAATAACATATAATCTATAACCTTGCCCTTTATCCTAATAGATAATGAATCCGGATCCTTTGCCGCGTTCTCCTGCGACTGCTCCTGCGGTGTCCCAAAACGACGTCGTTTTGGGACAAGTTTTCAAAAAACAAAAAAATAAAAAAATTTGAAGGCAAGAACCAGAACCAGAGAAGAGAGAGGGAAAGAAGAAAGAAAAGAAGGCAGAGGAAGAAAGAAGGCAAGAAGTGATAACCTAGTTTTTACTTGAGATTCACACTCTGGAGGAAATCGGGAAACTTCCGGCTGTGGTGGATTTGAACGCCACCGCCACGGCCGCCGTTGAATCGACCATCACCTCCTCCATCCATGGCAGCGTCTCTCATCTCTACCCTACTCTGATTCGACCTAGATTTGTATATATATAGAAGATGAGAGAGAGAGAGAGAGAGTTAAAAATTGAGTTTTTAATTTATTTGATTTGAAGAAATCGTTGAGAGTGAGGAATCAAAGCAGAGATGATCTAATCTAATAAATGACTGTTTCAATCATTTTCTTTTTCTCTCTTTTTTTTTTTTTTTTGGTTTATAAAGTCTATAATATAATAAGTGGTTGTGATTCTGATGAAAAGTAAGGAAAGTGCCATCAAACTATTGTAGTGTGAAATGTCAAGTTGTTTGTATTGAACAGACATGCTGGCGGCAAAGAAAAGAGGAGAAAATATCAAGATAGTTGCTGGCCATGGAGATCGAGAGAGAGAGAGAGAGAGGGAGAGAAGGGGGCTCGTGGCTATGGGGGTGGCGATAGTGGGTTACGGCGACGATGGAGGGGAGATGGTGGCATCGTGGGTGAAAGGATGGGATGCCTTCTTTCTTCCTCTGCTTTCTCTTCTTTCTTCTTCCCCTCTCTCTGCTCTGGTTCTGGTTCTGGTTCTGGTTCTTGCCTTCATTTTTTTTTTTTTTTGAAAACTTGCTCCAAAACGACGTCTTTTTAGGGCACCGCAGGAACAGTCGCAGGAGAACACGACAGAGGATCCGGATTCAATAGGTAATGGCAATCTCACCTCTGTTACTGTTGCTCATATATAAAAGAAGGGAAGCAGGCAGCTCCTTTTGAATCTAACGCCTTGAAGTCCCTCATTTGTCCTGGCTCGATTGTTGATGCTTGGGCGAGTCGGTTTGGTTTGTTTTTTTTGGTCCTCCATTTCGCCTGTTGGTTTTTGGCTCAGGATGGTACTCAGAATGATTTAGCTGCTTGATGCTGATGAGTCACCTGCTTGATTCTATCTCTTGGGAAAGTAAGAGGCAACAAGAACAAACCGACTATGAACTGATAAGGAGAAATAGGATTATATATATACTTTTTGATGCTGATGTCGGTCCTATTTGTATCTGTAGCAAACAAAATAATGTTGGGATCTGGGATCCCGCCCAAGACCTTATAGAAATCATAGCAAGCAGAAAAACACACACACACATAGAAGAAGACACCATATTTAACGTGGTTCGGCATTAAAGCCTACACCCACGGGAGAGTAACCGGTTATCACTATAACAATGGAGAGATCACAGAAAGATTACAATAGAGGAGGAGCTCACACTCTCCTCACTCAGCCACTCTCCCGTTTCCCTCGCTCACACCGAGAGAGACGGTCTATCCGCCTCACATCTCTCACTCTTTGTTGTTCTTGGTTCTCACATTCTTCCCCTCTCACACCCTCTCCATTTATACACATAATGGTAAGTGAGAGTTGGCTAGCCTTGCACATGGCCAGCTGGTCATTCAACAAAGGTGGCCGTCCACCTTTGCGGCTTGCTGGTTGGTAGCCTCTATTCATGACTTCGGTGTGTGTTCCCATTTGAAGAGAATCACCCCTCACATGGGGTGATATCAACAAATCACCCCCTTAACCCATGTGAGGTGATCCAATGCACACACTGCTGCTAATCTTATCACACCTAAATTCAACATAGTCTCCATCTCTTCACTGAGACGCCTGCACCCCATGAAGCTAGAGATAATACACCAGAGATACAAGAGGAGGAGGGAATCCTACATCCTCAACTCAACTCACACCACTCTCTGATTTGGAGAGAGCCTCTGCTCCTATCTCTCACAGATCTCTTCCACGCTTCCTGTCTCGGATGTCTTCACCTGCTATGCTTGAACTTGCGCAACCAAGATATCCGACACCCCCTGATTGGATGTCCTGCACCCCCTGTTGAGATGCCCTTGACTGTCATGTATTACCTCGCAGGACCAGTCGTTGGAGCAATAGAAAACTCATCGTTTATCCCATCAACGTCCTCGGTTTTCTTTGCTCGAAGCTTTTCCTCTGAACTATCAGCCTTTGCCCTCTGCACTTTTGAACAACCTCCTAGCGTTTCCACATACGCTTGTTGTCTATGCCTTTGCAATCCCTGATCTCCAGTTCAGCGATACACGTTACCTGTGTATCTATCACTTGTACTACCAGATGATGGTTGACAGTAGCTCTTTCTTCCAAAGCAACTTCAACAGATCTGTACAAGTCACCAACTATGCAACACCTAGCATAGTACCTGCACCCATACTTCTTGAGTGCTCATCGTGGCTCCATCTCTTCTCCTGCGCTCGAGCTCGCCTGAGAGATCCGCAACTGCTCTGTTTCATTAAGAGGTGCGTTCGCTGCCACAAAATCAAAACTGATACCGTAACCCATGTATACAACCATTCAGTCAAAACTGAATGCCATTTGCTGTACAAAACACAAGCGCTTTTCCAAAAAAAAACACAGCAGATTCCATTGCTCAAAATCACATTGAGACAATGCAAAGAACATGCAGAACCAATCGAGCTAGCTCTTCGATTTTCTGCAACTCAAGCTCCACCATAGTGCCAAGTTCCAATTTCCATAGGTGCCAAACAAGTTGTCCTTGACAACTCCAAACAAAACATGGTGAGCAACCCGCTTGAACCAATGCTGAGGAGACTAAACAAAAGAGGCTTCAAATTCTCTGTCAAAGCAACTTCAAAAACGGTACCAAAAACATCATGTCTGATCAACCATTGAACATAATACTGCTCTCTTTAAGCTCGAATTAATCAAGAGAGCCAAACAAATTCTTTGAGAACTGAGGCAAGTTCTCCACCAAACAAAACTGGACTGTGGATGCAGTTAGGCTCTAACCAGTTCGGAAGTATCAGAACAAACTTCAAATGAACTGATAAAATGCCAAGAGCCAAAAAAATTCTGAAGTGTCGAGCAAACTCCAGATTCCTTCAACTGCAATTCCAACCGGCAGACACAAGATAATGCACCATCTTCACAGCTACCAAAAATCACCCAAAGGCACGTGCACCGTAAATGCACAACTCCAATAGTCCCCGCTGACTCCACCGAGTCTGCAAACGATCTATTCCCTCCAAATCCAATGGCAGATTAAGGGATGGATCCCAACACATGAGATTCACAAAATCACCATCTTCACGTTTCTCCACAGCAATCTCTTCCAATCTTCAATGAACACCAACGGTCAAACCGCTTCCAGAGAAGCAAACACCCGGAGTCTGAATCGTCACCCAGACTACCAATAGCTGATGTCTTCGAATATGGAACAGATTGCGAAAATGAAAATCCACAAGAAGAAACAATCAAGTCTCACAAACCGGAGACACCCTTGGATCTAATCAGACACGATCATAGATCCCAATTGTGATGATGAATCTCAATAAACCACGACTCTAAAAATCGCCAATAATCCGTGAAAGACCGCCAACAACAATGCCTCCAATAGACATTGAACAAAAAATGCCAAAGCTCCACCAAGATCTAAAGTAGATTGTCACACCTTCTTCAAATCGACAAATACGGAAACCAAGGCTTCACCAGATGCAAGTCTTCCAACAACGATCCATGAAGGATCTCCAACGCCTCCACAGAGGCCAATGCCAATAAAGTACTACTATTTGGACTTATTACATATGCCAAATCTCCGTAGTACACTGCCAATGCTGGTTCTCTCTATCCCCTAGAGAAAAACCCAATGAACTCTGAAGTTCTGTAACTAACTCAAGAGTCTCCAAATGAACTGATAACTTTTGCAACTGACTCTGAAAGGTCTTCAATTGGCTTCAATCGGGTGAACAAAATTTTTCACCCCCATCACCCACATGGATGATAAAACACCGTTGTACAAATATGCCTCCATTCCACCGAGTATCCGGAGTGAATCTGCACCTCCTACTTGGAATGTCTTCAACCGCCACACATCATCTTGCATGGCTCGCACCTCTATCACCAGGTACTTGCATCCTCTAATATAATGCTCATCATTTCCCTGTTGAGATGACTCCACCCAAACTCTCTGGGTGCCCGTCGCGACTTCATTGCCACGAACCAGATTCAGGACAAAGAAAGAGATTTGCCTCTCACTGGGTGCGCACTGTAGCGTCTTATCCCTTTCAATTTCTTTGTCTGGAGCTTTCTTCTGTGAACTAGTTATTGTTGCCAGGCCAAAATCCGGCACACTGCACCTTTGTACGACTCTGCTGCATACTCTTGCACTGTTGTACGCCAGTACCTTGTACGACATTCTTGCGTATTCATCTGTGCTATTGTAGGTACGTGCCTACACCTTATGTGTGCACTACTGCAGCTGTTGTCCTTCCACATTTACATACTACCAGTACTTCTTGTATTATGTTTGACAGTAGCTCCACCTGCCACAACATTCCCCTGAGCCTGCACTAGTTTCCAATCATCAATCTATCGATGAAGTGGACTTTTGATTGAACCAGATCTTCCGATCACCTCAACAACCAGGAAAGTTCCCAGGAAAGACTGGTGGGGTCACAACCGTTCCCACTTAAGAACCAGTCTCCTTAGACAGTGTCTTTTTGATAGAACTTTCCTAGACATTGTTGATCTTGAGATAATCATGTGCAATTCTCCTGATCGCGCCCTGACCAATCTTGATCTCCATTGATTTGCCATTTGATCAAGCCTGATCTTCTTTGGTCTCCAATGATATATCTCGATCTGTATCTGGTTGTCCAATTTGGTCAGAATCTGTCCATTCTAACCTCTTCAGTGAATCCGCAGCGTTCCACAATATCCGGCAACCTTCCTTCGGCTATTGAAGATGAAAAACTCTCATGTTTTGACAATCTTTCAAAACCGTTCAGAATTTCACTATTCTGATCTCGTGGTTGCGTTCGGAACGGTCCGTTTAGCTAAAACCAACCTTCGCTGCACTTCCGGGGACCTCACTGAAAAATATCCTGAAAGTTGGGCCACACCACAATTTTCTAAAAATTCTGGGCCAAATTGCAATTTTTAGAAGTTCAGAGAATATTCCGTGTACCAACAGAATATTCCGTCCGCTGTACCTGATGCCATTTACCACTTTAATCTGCCTTCTTTTTACAGAAACTCCGATTCCAAAATCTGACTGTACGGATGTGTCCGGAATACTCCAAATAGTTGGAAAGCACTATCGGATAGGCAAAAACGGACTCCGAATGGTTTAGATCTAGCCAAAACATTTTGTACGCCTCAGATCTGCTGCTGGACCTTAGCCGCGAAGCACTGGATCCTCTCTCCCACGGCTACACCCTTGCCGCATCGCACTGGATCCTTTCTCCGCATGCTGACGTGGCAGATGACGCGGCGTTCACTGCCACCACGTGTTGATGACGTGGACGCCACGTGTCTCTGACTGGATGGCCACGTAGCGATGACGTAGAGGCCACGTGGCACTGACATGTGCTACGTGGCTGATGACATGGCTGCTGACGCGGCGCCACATGGCGTACGTGTGCCATACACGCGCTCTCGCCACTCACTTTCTTCCCTCCTCCGCGCGTGAGGCGCGTGCGTGAGACTGGGCCGATGCGCCGTCTGCTTGCACGGCGTGTGAGAGCGCGTGCTGCGACTGGGCCTCACGCGCCATATTTAGTGGGCGCGTGAGGGCGCGTCTTGCCTCCCCTAGGGCTCTGCTTTGCATTTCTGGACTCCTCTTGTCGAGACCTTGCTCCTGGTATGCTCAAAACTTGATTTTGAGCAATTTGATTTCTGGACAGTTTCGAAAATCACACTGTTTTTGTTCCGAAACGCAACCGACGAGGCTCTGATACCACTTGTTGGGATCTGGGATCCCGCCCAAGACCTTATAGAAATCATAGCAAGCAGAAAAACACACACACACAGAAGGAGACACCATATTTAACGTGGTTCGACATTAAAGCCTACGTCCACGGGAGAGTAACCTGTTATCACTATAACAATGGAGAGATTACAGAAAGATTATAATAGAGGAGGAGCTCACACTCTCCTCACTCAGCCACTCTCCCGTCTCCCTCGCTCACACCGAGAGAGACGGTCTCTCCGCCTCACATCTCTCACTCTTTGTTGTTCTTGGTTCTCACATTCTTTCCCTCTCACACCCTCTCCATTTATACACATAATGGTGGGTGAGAGTTGGCTGGCCTTGCACATGGCCAGCTGGTCATTCAACAAAGGTGGCCGTCCACCTTTGCGGCTTGCCGGTTGGTAGCCTCCATTCATGACTTCGGTGTGTGTTCCCATTTGAAGAGAATCACCCCTCACATGGGGTGATATCAACAAATAACCGGTATGTTCATCTTCTCTGTCTCTCTCTCTGTCGGTGTTCCTGTCTTACGCCTACTTGTATTTAATGTTATTATACATTCATGGCCTTATTTTATTGATGTTGTGTTGTTTTCTAGATAGGTCTTTATTGAGGTACACAGTGGTTTCTAGATAGGTCTTTATTATCTATAATTAACACACTATTTGTGCTCATTGGAAATGGTGGTCTGCTGGGTTCAGGAATGCACCAAATGAATTTAATATTATTATTATTGGGTGGTTGGTAGATTTCTTGGGAAGTCTAAAAGGGTTGATGGTTTATCCATACTCATGTATTTATATATATACAGATGTGATGAGGCTTGTGTGTGCTTTTGTGGGACAAAAAGCAGTGTGTGCAACGGTATAGCAACACTGCATTGTGTGTAGAGTGATACAAAAACATTTAGAAATTTTCGTAAAGAATCATTGGTGTGTTTGTTGGTGGAGCTATTATTGTTTGTCTAATAATGATGTTTTTGTTTTTCTTTTAAACTTTTTTGATAGCATGATTCATTCAAGATCGTTGTTGTGAATTGAGTCAATTTCTCTAAGA